>NESQ01000480.1:0-61208 GCA_003070745.1 Tuber borchii
AAAGTCCCAAAGAGCCATGAAGAAGGCAGGAAGGCGAGAACAGTGAAGGAATAAGCCAGCGCAAGGCCACATATCATTAAATAATGGATTGTCCTCGTCGCGAAAGCGACAAATAGAGTCCGCTTAGATATTGTATATACAGAGAAATTATTGGGGCTGGATTAGGTCATGGGGCAATGGCAAGGAGGAAGGGGAGAAATAAGCGAGAATTAGGAAAGCAGAGGAACTACGGGGAACGGTGCATTGCGGACGTTCGGAGTCGCGAAGAGTTTGTCAATAGGAAATTCAGAACAGGATGTTTAGATCAACAAGGGAACAATGAGTAGTGCGAGAGGTAATGCCGGATAAACTATAGGGGAAAGGTCAAAGCTGGAATGAATCAGACAATGGCGTGTTTGGGCTGTTGGGAAGCATGATTGAGTCGTGAGGCAGAAATTCTCAACGGAACAATTCCTGGCGCAAGAGGTAATGCCGGATGAAATACAGGGGAAAGGGTCAAAGCTGGAATAGACCATACAGCGGCGTGTTTGGGCTGTCGGGAAGCATGATTGAGTCGTGGGGCAGAAATCCATAACGGAACAATTCCTGGCACGAGAGGTAATGCTGGATAAACTAAAGTAGAAGAGTCAAGCGCAAATAGACCGTGCAACGGCTCAAAGAGCACGAAGTGCATCCACAAAACGTTGCATGACAACGAAATTACCGACGCAAAAAAAAATGCCCCGTAACCCCAGATTTATTCCGGAGTTATGGGGCATGGACGAGAGATACAACAACTTGAGTTTTATAATTTGACCCCCCATACCCCCTATCCCTCATGAGGTATAGGGGTCAAATGTGAACTTTCGCTGATGTTTATCACTTCTACCTTTTGCATATAAAGTGTGCAGTTGGAAAGATGATCCCACTGATGGGTTGTACTACATGCAAAGCTTCTTCCACAAGCCCGGCACTTTACTAACTCAGTCTTCACTCGCATTCTTGTCAGCGGGTTTGAATTCTAATTGCTTTTCCTTTTTCACTTACCTTTTTACCCAGCTCCAGCGGCAAAATCTCAAATGCATCTTGAACGAGAGTATTCTTATTTCACCCCATGGCCGATGGTTTGTTGCATTTGCCTATCTGTCTTTTACTGCGTGTTTTTCTTTTTTCTCTCACCTTATACCCCTAACCCTATCATGTGCTCTTATATTTTGTATTATTCATAATTTACAATACATGTAATATACGGTCAGAAAATATAAAATACGTATTTTACAAAACCCTACCTGAAGCACCTTTGATATCACTCGATTGAAAATTCTAGAAAAGTGCGAATGTAGTTTTCTAGGTTGCATTTTAGCGTGATGTTCGGAGGTACAGCTGGTAAGTTTTGTATGTTACACAGGCACCTCAGGAAAAAAACCCTCTGCCCGTGTAACATACAAAACTTACCGGCTGTACCTCCGTAGGGAAATTTGGCACCGTTGACCCTGCAGGGAATACTAGTGGGTGATACCGGTAGTCAAATCCAGATTTCTTTAGGAGGGAAACATCAATGAGACAGGGTAGTGATTCTTTGTTTTCATTCGTTATATTAAGGGGCTTATCTCCTTGATAGCTTTCCACCTAGGGAAATATAACCTAGATTATCGAACATTCCACACCTCTAATCAACCTTGGCATTAGTCTCAGGATTAGGCCAAGACTCCCGAGAGCTTCCCTCGGCCACACGGGAGTGTGCCAGATTCAGAAGCTACTTTCGCCGGATCTCTTTTACCTTCAGAACAAGTAGCCCATTCTATTTCCTTTCCCGGGTGGCGCTAAGGGCTCCAGGGATGGCCAAAGGCTTCACGGGGGTTTGGCTCGTTCTGGGGTGTTTGCTCTCCCACGATACTGTTGATAGAGGGATAGGTTGCTTGGTTCGCGGGGGTTTTGATTATTATTTTTTCCGCACCTGTGATGGAAGGGGATGTGAGGAGGGCATGCTAATCGGCGATTCTGCCTTGGCTCTTGACGGGCAGCGGTAGGGAATTACTCTACGATCTTATAGTTGCGGTACAGAGATCCAGGAGCGGATGGGGGAGAGTGATAATAATAAGACAAACCAACCTAATATAATCGAAAGGAGTCTACATGAACCTACTTATGAACCTGAGGGAAAGTATTATACCCTCCTCCCGAGTTCGGTTACCCTTTATATTAATCCGTCTAACCACCTAGGGGCATAGAGCCCTCATTCATCCAAAGAAAGAATTTACTTCAAGACCTGCTCTATCCGCGGCATCCACCATAGCTGAATTCTAGTAAAGAGCTCCTTGCCAGCGTTGGCAGGCGGCCGGGCCAGGTCAAAGGGAAACTGACTTGGACCTTGAGTCAGGCTTTGGGAGCCCTGCGGGTTTTATGGATGCCTAGCGGCTCTGGTGGGCTTTCTGCATATGCCATCTGATTGGCGAGTATTTTGTTAATGGGTAGTTGACATGATCAGACGGCCGCAAATATCTGCAAATGTCTGGAGATAGCATGGAATATCTGAAAATATCTTCTACTATTTCTATTTTTGGATACAGTAGAGGCTCTAATGCGCTGAGAGCTGTGTGACGCCATGCAATTATTTATCACTCGGTATACTTACAACGGGAAGATAAATTACTTATCAATACGCTCTCACTCCTCAATTATGTTATCTTCTTACATCACTTTTAATGATGGTCTCTTCCCCACCACATGGTTCTTCAAGCACCCTCTATCCTCGTAATTCCACATAAACTTCAGGCTGAATATGGGAGCTCGGCAAGCCGGTCTGTTGAACACATCCGACATTTCACACCGCATAACGAGTATAGAGCAGGGGCCGGTAGATTCAATACGATTCACAGAGAGATACTAAAAGATTGCCGGAGGTGCTGGTTTGGATTTCTTTTACTATGTCTCAATTGGCATATCCAGAAGTTGAGGTCTACTCTAGTCCTTTTGCAGTATATGAAGACTTTTTTGACACGACTACACATGGCAGCACGATACTATACTAGTACAAGGTTTGGGCAAGAACAAAACAAAATTGGGAGAAGTGATTGGGTGGTGCTGGGGTATTCACGAGTTTCCACGAGAGACCCGCTTTTCTTCAGCCTAGCAATTCCATCTACCGATAGCTATTCTCCACCACTTTCTGGACAGCAAAGATGTCTCACACAAACTTCTTCAACACTACCAACTCCTATAATAACGTATAGAACAACTATAGTGTTTCTGACGAATAGTGTCGGATCTTGACTTTGCTATTGTCACTAGAGCCCAGGCTACGGCACCAGGACATTCGAGACCGCCGAGTCCCAAATATGGGGGAATGGCTCTTACAAATTGAGGAATTTAGAACTTGGTACGACGGTAGTTGTGAGGAACCCCATGACGTAGTTTTGTTCTGCTATGGACATCCAAGGGTCGGCAAGACTTTTATTAGGTAACAGGGACAAACCCTGAAGAATGGAAAAGCGCAAATGCTGACAAGTCGTGATGTTAGCTCATTGGCGAAAGACAGATTGTGCGATCGGGCCAGAGGACGAAATGTGGCGGCTACGTGTTTCTGCTATGACTTCGCCGCTTAAAAGGAGAAGTCATCGACGAGCATGCTGGGCAGCCCGCTCAAACGGGTCATGGGCAAACTGGAAGAGGCACCAGGAGAAATAGCTCAAGCCTATGAAGCCCAGAAAAAGGTCATGGTGGACGGGGACCACAACTTTCCGATATTGTGAGATGCTACAGATTTCCGCTTCTAAAAAGCGTACATTCATATTCATCGATGCTTTAGATGAATGTGTGGCGGAACATGGAGTTAAGCTTTTTAATTTGCTGAACCAAATCCTCCGGGGGTCTCCAGGGACTCGAATATTGGTGACTGGAAGACCACACATCCAGGGTGATATCTAGAAGCGTCTTTCAGGGAGCGTAACAACCCTCCGCATCACTCCTACGAGAGGTGATATCATCAGATATCTTCGCCGTTGGTTGGATGGGACACAACGCCAGATGCGATGGACAGCAGTTTGGAGGCGGACATCTTAAAGAAAATTCCTGAAGATGTATCTAAAATGTACGTATAAGCAACGACACTCTGGAATCTACGTCACCCCATCTATTAACAGATACATATCTAAATTCCTACTCGTCTCGCGGAATATTGATGCGATCCTGCAAGAAACCGCAATTTATCACAAACGACAAAAGCTGGACGCAAAGACCGATGGCTTGGGGTTGGAAGATGCTTATAGTGCAACGCTAGGTCGGATTAAAGGACAAGATGAGAGGAAAGCGAGGCTTGGTATGGCCGCTTTAGTGTGGACCCTCCACTTCGAGCGGCCCTCGAAGCCCAGTGATCGATGTCACGCCCTAGCAGTCGAGATAGGGTCACCGAACCTCAATAGCGACAATGCTCCCTCAACAGGGACGGTGGTAGACAAGTATTGGGTTAATTCACTTTAACCTTCAAGAGTACCTCCGGGCCTATCCCGAGCTTTTTGACATACTCACTCAACAGTTGCAGAAACATCCTTAAGTTATCTAAATTCGTAGTAGGTCAAGGCCCTTTCGGACGGCCCCACCCCGATCTCCAAAGAACACCATTTCTCCGTATTAAATAATGCACGTAAAAATGGGGCATTCAGATTGCGAAACCACTTGTGCTAAAGTTATTTAATCACCACCATAGCCACATATCCGCTAGGGTCCTCTTGAAAGTGGAGAAATAGTCTGCCTACTACATTAATCTCGATCAACTTTCTTTGTCCAATGGTCTACACTGCGTATCAATTTAGGGGATGAGATTGTAGCTGTTTTGATAGAGGTGAATGGTTGTAATATCAACTAAAGCGCCTGTGTTGGTAATACACCTCTCGTGTGGGCTGCCTGCAATGGGCATGAGGGAGTGGTGAAAATACTGCTCCGACGGGACGGAAACCCCAACAAAGCAGATGAGTATGGCCGAGCACCACTCGCGTGGGCTGCGTCGAATATGTATGAGGGAGTGGTAAAAATACTACTCCGATGTCAACCCCAACGAGCTAGATGCGTACGACCAAACACCATTCTAGCGTGTCGCTTTAAGTAGGTACAAAGAAGTTGTGAAAATGCCTCTCGGGCACGACGATGCCAACCCCGACAAGCCAAATAAGTACGATAAAATACCACTCCGGTGTGCTGCCTGCAATGGGCGCCAGGAAGTGGTCAAAATACCCCTCGGACGGGACGACGTCAACCCTAATAAGATAGATGAGGGCGGCAAAACGCCACCCTGGCGGGCTGCTGGTAATGGGCACGATGGAATGAAAGTGCTACTCGGAAGGGATGACATTAACCCCGACAAGCTAGGTGAACAGGGCCGAACACTACTCCTGCGGGCAACTAGTAATAGGCATGAGAGAATGGTGAAATTACTACTCGGACGGCACAACGTTAACCTCAACATGCTAGATAACTGCGGCCGAACACCACTCTTGTTAGCTGCTCGCAATGGGCACGCCGCACGCGGGAGTGGTGAAAATACTAGTTTACCAGGACGACGCCAATCTCAACAAGCCAGATCAGGATGGCCATACACCACTCTCCTAGGATGCTTATATTGAGCATGAGAGAGTGATGAAAATACTATTCGGACTGGAAGACGTCAGCCTAGACAACCTAGATGAGGACGGCCAAACATACCTCTAGTGTTCCGCTTTGAGTGGGCACGAAGGAGTTGTAAGAATATTTCTCGGACAAGACGACGTCAACCCCGACCAGCCGGATAAGGACGGTCAAACACCACTCTGTTGTGCTGCTTTAAATGGGCACGAGGGAGTGGCCAAAATACTACTTGGGCGGGGGGGCACCGA
Organism: Tuber borchii; assembly: GCA_003070745.1. Lineage (NCBI taxonomy): Eukaryota > Fungi > Ascomycota > Pezizomycetes > Pezizales > Tuberaceae > Tuber > Tuber borchii. The sequence goes on from NESQ01000480.1 coordinate 5,847, forward strand.
CTCTGCCAAGCGGTGAAAAACTAGGTCGAGGGCCACCCCAGCAGGGGCCGAGTGTCGCTCACCCGAGTGATAACTCTTCCACAAACCCCACCTTCTACCGGCCTCCTCCTTGCCCTCCTCTGATGCTTATAATCTACGTGCCATTTCCGCAAGAGCCCTAACAACAGTATCAACATGTCTCTTGCTGCCACTGCTTCCTACCTCTCGCCTCCGCCCAACACCCCCGCAGATTTTAACGTACCGCCTTATAATAATTACCGTCGGCCCTTTCCTTCGGGAGTAAGCCCGCCACAAAAACATAGCTTAAATCTTGTTCTTTTGGGAAGGAGATCGCGCGCAATATGAATGTACATATCTATCACACACCGGCTCAAGCGAAGATTCGTGAGCTTCTGCTACGAGTTGCGGCGCATCGATTGCCCCGGTCCATGAGAGTTTCAGTCGGGTGATAACTTGTGATCTGAGTTTATTTTAGCATAATGTTCAGAGCCGATGCATTTTAGAGGACGGCCTGGCGCATTAAGTGAAAGGCAAGGCAATGGAATTATTGGAATTCGGGTCTGTGGTCTCGGGTTTTAGGAGGCCATGGTGCTGTAGTTAGCCATCCCGCAGTGTTGTAGATGGCCGCAAGAAGTACAAGGTTGTGGATATGTACTTGTATGGTGGTTAATAAACACAAGCGTAGTCTCAGGAGCAGATACACCCAATGAGGATACTCAATGTTATGCACTACGGTAACGGTAGATCGCCACTGGGAGTAGAGGATGGATGCCACAACTTAATCATTAGTCATGCATTTTGCTATTACAACTCGACAAATTGCTCAACCGCAGCCGTTCTTCTCTGAAACAAATATATAGCTGCCCCCCCAAAAGCGCATTAAGACTTGCAAAACGCAACTAAGGCTTTGGGGACTCCACTCATTATACCGACTAAGCACACAATACCCCAGCGCCAAAAACCAATCAACTTACGGCACTTACCCCCTCTCCCGCAGTTTGGTCAGTATCACTCCCGTCACAACCCGGCATTTAACCCAGCACTATTATTCCAGAAATTACAAACTGGCCAATCGGACTACACTCCGGAACTCCTGAAGTCACTATTGGTATCCCGCCTTAACCTTACCCGTAGAATCAGCTCGATACCGAGATCCCCAGATAGCCTTGCATCTGCCCTATCACCGTAATCATGCTCCCTACCCACCCATACGAGCCCACACACCCCTATTGCCCCTTGCAAAAAATATATCACAATGGCTCAGCACTCCAACACTACCACCACCACAAAACTCACCGCTAAAGCACAGCGCCATATCCTTCACCGCACCACCGACCATCCTGAACAAAAGCAAAAGCAAATGAACACAGCTTACACGAGAGTGATCGGTCATGAAGCCGATGGATAAGACATTCCAACCGCGCACCGATAAAAAAGCACACCGTATTCTCGTAGCCATTGGTTGGATCGACCTGGGTACTATACGAGTACAGCAGGAAATTTAGCCGGAAGAGCCGGCTGGTAGGTGGTGGCAAGAGGGAGGGAAAGAAAGAAAGTAGAGTAGTGGAAGCAATTGCGATGTCTTAGATGCGGTGAAATCAGGTGAGATAGAAGGGGTCGCGATGGTGTGTGGCACGGTATTCTCCAACGCTCCGGTTGAGCCGAGCTGAGCTGAGTTAATGTAGTCCGAACATTACTACCAAAAATCCGCGAGGAAACAAACTTCTTCCCTCCATTCAGACCCTTAACCCCTCCGTCCCCGACAACCCCCCTCTCCCCCTCCAACCAACAGCACCGCCCCTACAACCCCCACCCACAACCCCCTACAAGTACTCACCAATTCGTAAGGTATCCGGAGACAGAAGTATAATACCAAGATCCTCAAATCGGAGCGCAAAACAGTAGTTCTTGACATTCTCATGTCCGGATGCTCTACTAATTGGCAAGTGCCCTCCCCTTAACCACCCCGCATCCCCCCTTCCCACACCTAGGCCCCGCGATTCATCGGTCCTCGGCCCGGGCGGGGTGCCGTATGTACTCACCCTGCCATAGCAGCCCGGTTTCCAACTTGAATGAAAGAATGAGCGCAATTCACGCGTTTGACCAGGCAGTTGAGGCCTGCTAACCAGCCAACTTAGTTATAGCTAGGATTAGATGCGTAGGGATTTATGCACCCCCACGGAACGGACGGGGTATGGATTTGGGATCGAGGGAGGGAGGTGGAGACCCCCACTGTGAGTTTGGTCTGATTTGGCCAAGCGCGGCGCGGTGCGGTTGCGATGGGAGGAAGGGAGGGGAGACGGGGATGTGGTGCTACTAGTAGAGCAGAGTTGACTGGATGGAAGGAGGGCAGGGAGCCTTGTGTCGGGTGGATCTAGTGAAGCGAAGGAGGAGGAAAGGAGATGGAAAGGGGAACACATGGCAGGGCTGGCGGAATTACACTTTTTCTTCTTTCCTTCGCCCCTTCGTTACGGGATAAAATCTCGCTTGGCGGACATTCCCTCTCACTCGTGCGGGCACTCTCTCGCGTTTCGTATTTCACGTTTCTCATTTCGCATTTCGCATTTCGCAAATTGCCTGTGAAGAGGCAGCGGCAGTTTGACTTTTATTTTACACAGCCCATAACACAATCTCTACAACCACCATAGCCCCCCGTCTTACTTCTCCCCTAACGTAACCCCAATCTAATCGCACCTCCCGTCAGCCCACCCAGTCCTCCACCGCTCCTCATACCTCCTACAATCAAACTCCCGCTTCCCCAACTTCCTATTAACCTCATTATGTGCCCCGCACATCCACTGTCCGAAGCTCGCCCTTCCACTGAGGTGTCCCCCCTGCCGGCCAGGCAAAAGCCTATTCTCTGGGAGCTCGATCCATCGCTGGAAGTCTTCAGCGCACACCCAGCACGGGTATACCCGTGAAAATATGTTGATGAAGGTCTTCATCTCAGTCTGTTTTTCCATGGGCGCGGTAGTAGGGTAAGTTGCCGCGATAGTGTGCAAAAGGGTCCACGTTGAACGGCCGAGGGTTTCGACATCCGGGGGGCAGTCCAGTGGGAGGGAGGTTGCAGCCGTGGTCGTTGAGGGGGGTTCTTTGGGTTGGGGGGAGGCGATTTTCTTTTCAGTCATTGCGGCCCAATCGCGGAAGCTGGTGCATGAGCGGCAGCTAGATTCCAAGTGTCAATCTTTCACACCGCAACCCGGATACGATGCGTCAAGCGAAGGCGGGAGGGACCCACGGTTTACCGTCCTTGTCCAACACCACTCCCTTCGGAATCGCCTTCTTCTTCCTGCCCTCCTCTCTAGCATATACCCCCGCAGTCTCATTCTTCGCTTCATCAGCCTGGGCAGGTAGTATCTCCACCATTTTCGAGCGGGAAATATTGTGGAATGGAAAAGAAAAGGTTGGCGTAGTATGTTTGTTTCCCCCACGCGTTTCCTCCCCTGCCCGCAAATCTAATTTGGTGCTCTCCAGTTGTGCCGCGTGTTAGTAATATAAAAGCCGGGTAACTCATTTCTGTCTTCAAGGCCTAGAACCCCAAGACTCAGCTCTTGTCACCACCCCCACGCTTCTTCGTAGGAAGATCCCCGAGCCTCAGTCAGATGCCAGGTCTTCCTAGCACTACGTTACTATGATAGGGGTAGGGGCGAAGTATTGGGACAAGCAGGGGTATCAGAGGCCTGTGCATATACCTTGGAAGGAGTATCAACGAACTGAAGAAGTAAGGCGACTGCTAATTCGAGCAATTTTACAACTCCTCTGCCTGTCCCAATATTTTCCCCCTCATCCAGGTACTTGTGCGAGAGAGGTCTAGGATTGCCAGTTGAGTGTTTAGGAAAAGTATAGCCGTCTTCAGGATATGAGACTTGAGCACTTGTATTACACCGATAAGGAACCCTGAAGGGCAAAGTGAGCTCTAGACTTTCGCCTAAGCAACTTTGTGATATTGTAGGGTACCGGCATCGTATTCGGGTGCTTGGCCAAAGCGAGGACCATTCCACATGCTCAGCACAGGAGAAAAACTAGGGTACAGGCACAGTATTCGTGAATTTCTGCCCCTATTTCAGATAAAGTGGGCGCACAGCGCGGAGGAGCGATTCTAATCCCTTCGAAGCTATGATGATAATGCAATAGCTGTTACGATACGACACTATACGACACGATATGCAACAGGTATTCCATCTCAACTTCCTGTAATCATCATCACATCACCATCGGCATCTTAAATCCAACAAGCACCCACCATGTACTGTATTTTCCTACTGCCCCCGAAAAAACATGTAAACTGCATACGCTACAGTTGCAAATTAAACCTTTTTCAAGCTTCCCGTTTCGCTCATATTCGGCTTACCCACCAAAGTTGCCACATCCTGTAAGATAACCGCACCGTTACTCCCACCCCGAGCTGGAGAAAGTAGACTGTAGTAAAGCACCCATGACCCCGTCTACAGTACCAATAATGCACGATACAGTGCTCGTATCTACAACAGAAGCTAGTCCAATGAGAGCAAAGTGAGAAATTCTTAGCGTCCCCCTCCATCCACGTTCGTAGATACAGTGGACAGTGCTCGCGCAGCGAGTTGAAGTTGGGCGCTGCAGCCATCGTGGATTATTGAGCCAAGCAAGGGCCAAATATATTGAGAATCCCGTTACCTGGTTGGCCAACCGATCAACATCTCTGGTGCCAAACCTCAAATCGGCCGCTGAGTACCTGTATGCCATCAGAAAAAAAAGAAAAAAGAAAAAAGAAAAAAAACTGGGTAACACTACCCAGGATCTTCCCAGCACGTTGAGCTACCGGTAGTTCAGTCAGGAGTGCGGTGAGGTCTGAGTGAATGCTTAAGCCCACATCAGAATATTTCCAGTGCGGGCCACTTTTCCCTTCTTAACCCTTCCTCCTCATCCGAGCTCGCTCGCCCCGACAAATCGCACCAGTTACTGGTATGTGCACTGGGTGCAGGAAGGGAGAAGTGGAATCTGTTTTGCTCGCACGACCGGTGGGAGCCCCCTGATTACCATCGGCATTCCCTGCAGCCGAATACTGACCAAATGATCTAACCGACCTGGGCCAATACAAGCAAGTCAGCGTGTTAACATTCTTACCTATCATGATAACGGAAAATAGGGGGGGTGGAGGTCTCGGCAAACGAACGAGTGAGAACCGCTAACCGGTACGAAACCAAAAAAGGGCACAAATGCTGCCTTCTAGTACAAGTCCCTGGCATGAACGGACTGAGCACCCGGGGAGTCCCGGGAACTAAAAGTCCTTTGCCAAGACCCCCGGAGTGTTCAGTCCGTTCATGCCAGGGACTTGTACTCGAGTAGGAGAAAAAGTTTAGTCCCGGTAGACCAGATGACGGGTCAACGAACGAGGGGGGGACAACGAACGCCAAGCATAAATTGTCTGCAAAAGGTAACTTTCTCTCATATCTCAGTGACCCTACCCAATGGCCTCGAAGGAAACTTGCCTCATACAGTAGGTTAGTGCTTGGCGTTCGTTGTCCCCCCCTCGTTCGTTGACCCGTCATCTACTAGTAGTCTAACACCGTACTATCTAACGTTTTCAAATTTGCCATCGTATTCGCACAGTGCCAGTACAGGTAGAATTTAGAGCCAAATTAGATCGCCTATCATACTCAGCTCCAACACCCGCCCGAAGAGAGAATAAAAAATCTAAGAAAATCTCCGAATTTGCGCGGTCTGTGCCATTTAGAATATTCCGGCCGAGAGCTAGTATCGGGCTGACGTGTGCTACGTCTTCAAAGAATAGGCAGCAGCATGCGAAATGTCTGATCGAGGCGTTTTGTAAGAACCCCGACATCCGAGCTCACCACGAGCACAACCCAGGACGGAGACAACATAGAGAGAAGCACGAATTAAATCGCCCATGCAATGTAGGCCGCCATACAATTCCCTTCCGGGTGAGAGGTAGGAAACTTGAGGAACCACCATTAGTGCCCGAGGAATATTGTGAGGAATAAGAGTACGTATGATACAATGAAGTTATTCCGGTCGGGCGGTTGATCTCCAATGTCCCCCCCGCCAGCTCATACAGCATACTAAAACTGTATTCGGGCTCTCTAGTGCAGCGAAATGCGGCAAAATTACCCCTAAAACACCCGAGACTGTTCCAAGCATAGTGGCCTCACCCACCATTCTCCTGGGTTAGTCAAAGACTAGGAAGGGTAATTTTGGGAGGTACCGATAGGCGACATTTCAAAGGCGCACTCTGCGAAATAAAACATTCAGTTAGCCCTAGTTTTCTATGGAGACTTCGATTGGCTTACCGCCTAGGCCGCAATGGTAGGTTCCGGTATTGTGGGGGCCGATTACAAAATAGACAAGTATATGAGGATCGTGAGACGGGGAGAACTAGGTTCGGAAAGCTACAGGGGACGGTGGAGAGGGGATCGTGAGTACATACATATCGCGTGATAGATATGGCGGAGCCTCGGAACTCTAATGCCGAAATCGAGGAGTGTCATATCCCTAGCTAGCAGTTTATGTGCTATCACGCTCTTCTTCCAACGAGACCTCTGGTGGTTGTTTGAGCGAAACCTAGGACCATCGACCCCTCAGGCTGCGAATGCGTAACTCAAAGGCCCAGCTAGGATTTCTGTATCTTCAGAACCGCGCCTTTTCCAAACCACGTTTAGTCATAGCAGGTGAACCACGCCTATCGGGTCGTGAAATGACAGACATGTACACTGCTCGGGTACTTGTATCTAGCATAAGTTATCTAAGAATAGGGCAGGGTTTCTTCGTTAGTTGGGTGGTTGTCCCCCCCAGTGGCCCCACCTTCAGGCAGTTACTACCAGATACAAGTATAGTCGGTGGGCAATCTGGTGTGGGAAGCAACGCAGTGGATCTAAACACCCTGTGGTACTGTACTGTACTAGTACATAGTAGACCGGGAGGGACATGTTAATTCGCACACACAAGCCTCTCTCCACTTACTGCTTGGATACACGGATGCCGTCTTCCCTTATCTTAACCCATGTTAAGTCCATCGGTATTTGGCTACGATCCCTGCAGGGCATCACTGAGAATCATGAGATAGCACTCGATATAACTCTTCCGCGAAGGCGCTCTATATTAAGTAACAGGTCAGCCACCATACGTTTCAGCTCTCATCTGTCATGTCTAGGAGCGAGGATGCCCTAAGATACAGTACTCGACTCAAGGCGGTCAGAAGTACTTATTTCGCCATCGGTCCCAAGGCAATCGACCTCGTCATTTTCGCTTAACTTTAGCGGGAGTCGGTGGCGGCAGCAAGTACAGGGAGAATACGTACTGGTATGATACACGACAGGTCAACTGCCGGCTATATTCCCACTAGTTACAAAGGCTCGGAATCTACTACCACCAATTAGCAAGAAACTATTCGCTATAATGTAGGAAAATCTATGGAATCTACTTCCTCAACAGCTACGCAATCTCCGAATCCCGGGTCAAAAGCTCCTAGGAAGGATTAGTGTTTTCCTCACAGAGTATAAGATCAGTCCACTCGATGTGCTGGATCTCATCAGCTAGTTTGTTAAACCAAACTTATCCTCGGATGAAGGAGATAGTGGATTTCAAGAAACTCTTTACGGTGCTCGACATAGTTTCTCTTTTTTTTTCCTTTGTCCTCGCCTACATGAACTGGAACTCATCGCCCTACCGGAGCAGTTTACCGGAGTAGTTTACACCAGCTGCTAGGAAAACAGGGATAGGTAATCCAGAATTTCCAGACAGCAGGTGGCACAGCGCACTATCGTAGGCACAGTACAGTGCCTCCAACCTATTCCTCAACCTCCCGCCAGGGCTCCATAAATTGCGGGGGTCGGAAGAGACTGCCCATGCTCGATTCGGCCAACCCCCCCCTCCCCCACTCGGGGAACCATCGTCAGAATGAATGAACCACCACCAACGTGGCAATAGTGAAAAAACAAGGAGCCCTTTACGTGACCCGAATATAAGGATATAATTATGAGTTTTTGTTCGCCATATCTCCTGATAGTCCCATTGTTACGCCTTGCCAAGAGGATGGAGTTCTTTCCTGTTTTAGATGACTAATGCAGATTTGTTAAGTTAGCCATCTGATTTCGAATCTAGGTATTACTCGTCCCAGGCAAGAAGTATTCGAAAACAGGGATTAGAAAATATATATGGTAAACCCCTGCGATTGTCCGAGCGCCCATACAAACTCAAAACTCGTATTTTCGAATACTTCTTGCTTGGGACGAGTATGGTACCGGCGGGATAAAAGGTCTGTTTTAGAAGACCGGCGAAAGATCCTAATCATGTCCACCCCATAGGGCCACACCCTGTGAAACTCGCAGGGAATAAAAACTCGTTTAGCGATTCAAATATTGACCAGGCGCGGATAGTAGCTCCGGCCCAATAAACATAATGCCGAAAAAACCCTTCGTTTTCTTAATTCGTAGACTTCGGGAGGAACGGCCCTAGTGATGGGCACCGTACGACCCCTGATAGCTGATTCTAAGAGTAAAAAGGTAACAATCAAACCTATACAAGTGAGCATTCGAATATTAGACAAACCAGGAGTCAGGAAGGGGTTTGTAGAGAGAACGGGGATAATTTGGCTCCTGGAGAGGCACACGAGATGTCGTTTTGGAGTGGTGACTTGCTACTTATGGCCAATACTATCCAGAATAGCGAGAGAACTTACTCTCCTGTGTAGTATGGCATGCATCACATCCCATGGCTCAGTGTTGATACTGAGCCTAACAGAGAACAATATGCAGATGCCATCCTCAGACCTGTGACACATTACTATATGGAGTTCAAATTTCTCTTGAGGGAAACAATAACAGAGTGCGTACCCGGCGGTGAGGAAACTGGACGAGAAGCAAACTTCGGTAGTTTAGTCTATTTTAGAAACTCCGAGCCATTTCAGAAAAAGTGAAATCCCATGACTTCACTTAGCCGTTGATTGCCTTGCTGTCTAGCCGACTGAGGAAGCTCATTGGAGGTGGAGATATCCGGTTGGGGCAGACTTGAAAACCAGGGCGTCTTAGTCTGGTAGAGAAGGATCCTCTTCCGTGATGCAGGGGAGAAGGAGGGACCCAGTCAGTGAGAGGTCTAAAGGTGTCCGTACAACAATGCTCCGAATACGAATATCGCTTCTTGGAGAAAAGGGCTTAGTACGGTAGATACATGTCGGGGGCTGAAAGCTCTTTTACTTGAAGCATGATGGAAGCGCTGGATGGACAGAGCGCACAGTAGCACGCGTACATAACATTAAATATCCCACAGCACTGCCGGAACTCGAGCGTCATTTCGGCCCCCGGAATGCCGTGCTGTAGCGCTATTCATCATTGATCCTCTCGGCATTTTTAGAGTGGGACTTTTTTCGACTCGATTGTTAAACCCAGGCTATATTAGACAACAGGCCGGGTCGACAGTAACAGGACACAAAATACGGAAAGCCCGTTTAATATGTAACCAATTGTCATATTGATATTGTTCGGTCTAGGCGTTGGGCCTATGTACCCACCTGCCAGATATCTGTAGCCTGATTCGGCCCATCACTACTATTGAGGGCACAAGGAAGACGGGACGTTCTATGCTCCACAATTGCCACCCACTTCAAAATTAGACCGAAAAAAACTAGGTATATCTACTCGAGCCCAGTCTACCAAAAAGCAACCTAGAACCCTACCTACCATAATACCGGTATTTGTAGTCCAATTGAATGCAAGCAGCTTCAGCACCTCTACAGTATGATCCAATCTCCCACATACCGTACACGCCAGGAACGGAAAGAAGTCTCGAGGGGTCCAGGTAGCGAAAATAGGCTCGGTAGATGAAGGTAACACCGTAGATTGTACTCGAATACATATCGGTAATTCCTGGACAGGATACATAGGCAATAGAGCAAGGGGTGTCAATCGCCAAAAAAGCCAACTGAATCGAAAAGTGAGAAAAAAAGCTCTCCAGCAAAAACACTTTTTTTCCTTTTTTCCTTGCTTTCTTTACTAGCCAATGGACACTTTGACAAGTCAAACCACCAACTCATTGAAAGGATCTGGCATAGAACGCCACATGACGGAGACGAGATCTATGATACCCCATGTTTTCCCCCAGCTCGCGAACCGACATACAACGCTCGCTCACTACAATTAACGCCACAATTCCTTCCCCACCATCCACAACTCACTATCCATAATATTATAACTTCCCAGTGAATGCAATTCCACCACAATCAACACCACCACCTCCTCCTTCTCCTCCGGACAACAACAACTGTCATTATAACCAACGCATCGCTGTATATAACTCAACCCTCCCCCATCACGCGAGCAGCCCTCCTGTTCACGCCAATTTAAGCTCGACAGGACAGGACACAATCGCCCAGGATAAAGGAATGGGGGAATCCCGACAAGAAAAAATAACAACACACCGGGGGGTGTAGACGTGCGTCTTTATGTACCGGTAGCTCAAAGCATCCAAGATCTCTTCACCCTTCCACCCCTCTGTTTGCTTGCTTCCCTCTCGAGATGAATCCCTGGTGGTTGTGAAGGAGGCCTAGGTCAGCTATGGAATTGAACAGATAGACAATCGGCTACCTACCTGCTAAAACACAAAACACACGCACGCACACACCAGCATACACACACATAAACAGGTGTCTCCGGACGACGGATTCTCCACCCGTTGTAATCATCGAACGCTGCGGATACATGTATCACTGTGATGCACAGCACAGTACTCAGTAACCACTCGGCAATCCCCAACCCCACGTGCATATGAGGGTTTAATGACAAAAAGAAAAAGCGTAAATCCATGGAAATTCAAGACAAGCGTGCTTGGTTTATGTTGCGGGGCGGAGGAGGGGGTGAAATGATTCAAGGGTAGCTAACTAGGAGGAATCACAGCAGGAGGAGGAGGGCAGGCTAACTGATACATGACCTACGAAGCATAATGATTCGGACCACATACACATGAAGTGCCTTTGGTGGTGGCGATGGTGGCACCGTAGTGGTTGTCTAACCCAAATGGCGAACGTAATCAGGGTCAGCAATTAGTGGTTCGCAGCTACCGTTTCTTTGGTTCGGCTGTGGTTCATCCATTCATCCATGATGCCTTGAAAATCTCGCCCTCATTGTAACGAACCGACCTGGGCCAGGACAATTTACAATCGACCAATTCCACTTTTTTTCTTTCTTTCTTTCAAACTGACGATAAATCAATTCTTTTCTTTTTTTTTTGAAAAAAAAATTAAATTACCAAAATGCTTGGCTTCCTTAGTACTAGAGATTTCGAAAAAAAAAAGTCAAGGCCAGGCCAGTTCATTGATGACTAGAAATTTATGGTCTCAAACGCTACTACCATGTTGAATGGTCACCTGGCTGGAGCTCATCAGCATACGGGAAATGGAGGAAGTCGCACTACCTTAGTCGTGAACAAAAATGCAAGCAGTTCCTCATTTGGAGATGCCCTCCGGTCGCTGGAAATGGGCGAAAGCGGTTTCCCCGATTAAGGAGGTACTATACAATACAATACAGTACTACAGCGCATTCAATCGCCAACGGTACCATAACCTACCCCAGCGTTGCTTCAAGGAAATGGTTTGCGGGGTCGTCGTCCATAGATGCTAGAAGGGAGGGATAGGTGGATGGGTGATGGGATGGATGGAAGGATGCGCTCACGTGGTTACAATATGGTTCTGACAACCAAAATCTGCCTTTGCGGCCAACAGATTAAAATTTTCTAAATTAGAAACAGCCTCTTGTTGAGAAGGTACAGCGCAACAAGATTTCCCCTGGCACAACCACCTGAATGGTAGATTAGAATTGATCTACGATTTTCTCTCTCACCCAAGGTCCTACAAGAAGGTCTGTCATAGTCGGAGCCCAGAATTTTAAAAGTTGCACATCTCTATCAAACAGCCAACGTCGACATGATTCTAGCCATTGATTTGAGCTCCCATTAATAAAATAAAAATAATACAAAAGCCATTAGAGGCCCAGCAAGGGGGACTCTCTATAAAAAGCACTAGGGGAATTATTTTTAAAGAGTTTTTCCTCAATTGCCGATAATTCAGTGCGCCATGATCACCAAGAGCTCTAAATAGAGGACAAGCTTTGGTTGACCAGCACCATATCAAACCAGGCCAGGAGTAAGAGTCTCTATTGTAACCAACCGCAGCTGTCCTGGTCCAATATATCGGCTATAATCGAGGGTCATATTAATTATTCCGGCAAGATATTTCCCCTCCAATCACAGTGCTATGATGGGCAAAAACTATGTGGTATCATACCTATGCTATACAGCACAGGGCTCCTCTGCTCAGGCTGACTCGAAGAAGGAGGAGACGGAGCTAACGCAAGGAATTAGAGAGAGAACGTCTATCTATCTATCATCCATTTTTGATCTCTCTCCCTCTCTCGTTTACGAATTAGTATCGTAGCTATGACACAGCCTTACCGTGTTGTACGGGATAGCCCCCAATAGCAGTGAGACACGAAAGTAAAAAGACACAATAATCATGATTGGAAATTGGTGAGCGGAAAAATAACAATGATAGCACAAAGGAATAGGAAACAAAGAAAGGAAAGAGGGGTGGAAAGGGGAAAAAATAAAATAAAACAGAAACTTATCATACAACAATAATAATGAGGGTAATAATATTGAAATACTTTTTGCGCATAAACTAGGGTAAAGTCACGACAAGGAAGAAGGAATGAATGAATGAAGGTCGCCGTGGTTGTTGTCAGGCCCAGTTCATCCCATCCCATAACGGTTGTCTCCGTTCGCCCTCACACTGAATATCATTATTATGCAACTCTGACTTTTTTACTCACGCATATCACACCTGCCCCTCAGCGGCATTTCTCACCAAGCGAGACGAGATGTCGTCCAGCGACGATGCTGTGCCACTTGTATGATTGGCGGGAACACGTGAAGTGTCGTCCTTTCGACCCATTTACTCGAAACAAGTGCCGGTACAACAGAAAAGTTTAAAGTATTGTGCCAGGCGCGATTGAAATCAGCACTTCATTAGCAATTCTATTTGCTTACATAATACACAGAATAGTGGAGCTTGGCTAAAATAGCCGCGAGGACGACCGACATTGGTGGTCCGAAATTTTATCATCTCCAGGAAATCTTGATTGCTCTTGTTGAAAACGGGACTGAAAAGAGGAGTGCCTTCTGGTATTGGTTTTCGGTTAATTTCAAGTGTCTAACACAATAAAAAATGAAAAAGAGCCCTGAAGGGAAGATGATCTCAAAGCTGCGGGATTCCCCGCATTTTTTTTCCCCCTCTTTTTGTTTTGTAAGAATACTGTACCTTACAGGATCATTTACCGTGCCCAAGCACCTTAATTCTCTTTTTTTTTTTTTTTTCTGTGCTTTTCTTTCTTTCTTTTCTTTTTATCCTTCTTTTTTCTTTTCCTTTACCCACATACATACAGACAGACAGCAAGGTACTACACTCGGGTGCGTTCATGAAAATCGCAAAGCATAATAACCCTTGTCCCCCACAGCGCTTCGCATACCGTACTCGTAATTTTCTGACGTTTGTACTCGAGTAAACACGACTGATATTGCATACCACCACAATCTTGAGGCTCCGGGCAATTTTTTGCCCATATGCAATAGCAGTCGTGTTTACAAACGTCAGAAAATTACGAGTACACACTGTAGGACCGGCAGGAGGTTGTTTTTCCCGATTTTCGCTGACACACCCGAGCACTTTACAACTCGCCCTTTCTACTGGGCGAGTTTGGTTGAGAAATGCGCAGGCAGGCAGGTAGGCGGGTAGAAGCAACCTGCGCGGTATTAGTGGTAGGGACGAACGTGCATCCTCGAGCACAACTCGTAATATCGAGGCGTTTCTAAAAAGGACTGGTATTGCATACGGCCAAAATTTGGCCCAAGGCCCTTTTTTTCTTCTTTCTCTTGGATCTTGGGGATGTATGCAATAGCGGTTCTTTTTGAAAAGGCTTTTTGACAGTACGAGCACCGGTATGATGCTCTCGTTATCGTTCGTTCCGGTCTAGAGCTCGCTGGGTAAAAGGAAGGGCCATGTGCTCCTACTGTACTTGTAGAGCAGTACGTGCGGTCGAATGGCAGTGTACCTTGGAATTTTGCGCAAAATGCGTCGTACAGGTGAGTATAGGCGCAAGTACTATGTACAGTACTTGGTGATTGCATCGCAGGGATGATATTGTCATGCCATCTTCCTTCCTCCCTCCCTCCCTCCCTCCCTAGCTCTGACTATAGTAGGTACAGGCAGAGTGCGTATTGATTAACAACAACAATAATAATGACAGCTTCGGGCTACCGTGACAGCTATGAGGCACGCGCGCAGGGAGGTAAGCTAGGCTGGGCGGAGAGCAATGCAATGAAGGAATTACTGTGAACAAGGCTGCGGGCGTGTAGGAAGAACATGTGTGTGTTGCTTCTGCCGATGCTGTATGATGGTAATAGACGCTTTCAGCAGATCCCTGTTTTCACTTCGAATTCGAGTTCGAAAAATGATAGATATGCCCAGGAAAGCTCTAAACATTGCCAAGTACTGCTCTACAGCAAAATAGATTAGTTTCGTACCAAGACAGATGCGATCATCAAGAAATCATAGCATAGAATTCCCACACCAAGTATCATAACCCTAAGCTAACTCAATTTACGGCTAGTGTCGTTTAAGAACCTGTTCAGGCATCCATGCAGTTATGCCTATCATTTTTCGAACCCGAATTCGAACTCAAAACAGGGATCTGCTGAAAGTGTCTAATAATAAATGATTATAGGGAAAGGGAGCTTAGGTGGGAGAGTAGGGAGGACGTATAAGTATGATAGCATGGTATTCACCGGCAAAGATTACTCTACCTGTACTCAAAACAGTCAATGTGAACGCTTGGCTCTGGGAATTCTGACAGGACAAACGGCTGGTGATCCATGGGAGAGGTTAAACTACTCTGGGGAACAGGCAAGGGGCACACCCCAACCGACGATCAAAGTGGGGCTTTAGTGCGTATTCAGCCAACAGCACGTTCCAGTCTGATACCCAATACTCGAGTAGATATCACGCAAGCCACACACACCCTGATATTCAAGGAGCAAGTAGAATTAACTTTAACGGTATGGTGCTGGGCACTTGAAATGAGCCCACAACCAACACAATGACAATTTTCGAATATTTCCAACCATAACCGCATCTCCAGGAAAGGTATAGCTCCATAGAAGCGCTCAGAAGACACTCCTCCATGGTTCTATGTTTTCCGATTTTTAGCAGGAGCAATATTCACGGAGGCAGTAAAACCCGCGAATTGCCTATGAAAGGCTAGTCCCACTTTTTATGTGTATTATATAAGCAAACCCAATTACACACCAGTGTTAGTTTCAAGTGCCTGGCAGCTTCTTACCAACCATGGCGAAAAAAAACCATGCAATCAATGTGCCTCTACCTGCGAATGCAGTCCTGATGCCGCATACCCTCCCTACCAGACATCGACCGCTGATGACCGAAAGGAGCTCCAGCGACCATTCCTTTCTGAGAGGGGGGGGGAAACTTTGCCCCAGTGAGCTCCGTCGATGACCTACTGGTACAGTACGGCACGACCAACCACGGCGGCCAGAGAACATCGGATGCCGAGGGAATTCCGTAAGGATTTGCGAGCACAGTATCGGTACCATAAAAATAAAAATAATATTGGGATCCGACAGTCCCGTAATCTCCTGATTCAGAGACAAAAGCTCCCGGTAGGATTTCCCTCACACCGTGTGAGTCAGGTTCCACAGGGCGCACTGGATGTCATTAACGGGTTAGCATTCGCAATCCTATGATATTAACCTGTCAAGCTAAACCTATCGTGGGTTGGCGGGCTGAGTTCCGCTGATGATGATCCGATACCGGCAGTGGATTTCAGAACCTCTACGGTAGGGTAGGGAAGAATCGGAGAGCCTAAGAATTTAGGCGAATTACCGGTCACTTACCTTACTCCAACCGGCATCAATTAAGTTGTTCCATCTTTCCTCTTCCTCTTCCCCTTCGTTCCATCCGTCCTTCCATCTTCCTTCCTCTCTTCCTTCACCTCTAACCGGTTCTGTACCCCGCTGACGCGTGCTCGGTTTGCGAGTGATAAAACCCACAGCTAAGAAACCTAGTATGCGCCAAAAAAAGGAAGGGGGAAAAGAAAAAAAAAGCTCGCGAACAAAGCATCTCGTACATAACCAGTCCGAAAAGTGGGTAAAATGTGAATAAAAACAAAAAAAACCCTCACATATCACAAAAAATCTCGATTCGATTCAATTCACGAACCCCATTCCTGTGAAACAACTTTCCCTCGCTTCCCCAAAACACGTAATTGCAGCCCTGTAGCCTCATCTTACTTTGTACTAGACTTGTACGAGTACTTGGGAGGGCAGGGTAGCACGGACAATCCGGGGGATCGAGCTTTATGGCACTGTACTCGTACGATGGACTACAAAGTACCGGTATTTTATTTCCTGGTTTGGCTCTGTACTGACACTGGCAGCACAACATTTTCCATCGTCTTATTGGTCAAGGAGATATTACTCGTAATTACCTGACGTTTGTAAAAAGGCACTGCTACTGCGTACATGCTAAAGACTGGCTAGAGCAGTTAGCTTTCCAAACGTCAGGTGATTACGAGTAGCAGGGAGGTTGCGCGGGAAGGAGGGATGAGCGGGATGAGCGGGATAAAGAGATGGATACCGTATGATACGATGCGATATGGTGGCATGAAAACTGTGCTAGTGGAGAGTTTGCTGAGTTTGTTGAATAGTGGATGGAGGAGGGGGCTAATACACTCGCGTTTGAAAAGTCCTGGCAACCACACATGTAACTGTGGCTGGTTGGCAACTAGGGCAGATGTATTGCCACCACAAAGCTATGTAGCCTTGGGTTGCAACAAGCGAGGAACGCAAGCAGCAATCACGATGGCACCACGATGGCACCCCCCGTATCTCCAAACCCATGAATGCCACAACGCTAGATATTCTTTCCAATATTGGCTGGGGCTATAGGAACATAGCACAACATATGGGAATGCCAGTCTCCACCGTGCCGGGAGTGGTTAAACGGTTTTTCATTTCTTGTTATAATTAATTAGTTGAAGAGTTCCTAAAGTAACATCCTGTTGTGGCAGTAGTACATCACCGCTGGTTGCCAACCAGCCACAGTTACATGTGTGGTTGCGAGGACTTTTCAAACGCGAGTGTAGGTGAGGTTGAAATCATACAGTACGATTGAGAACCCCACGTAAGTTTAATTAAACCGGGTGAGGTGAACTGGTGCGATTTGTGCATGGGTAAGAAATTCCGATAACATTTGTGAGAGGGAACGAATGGATGAAAGGTGAAAAGTGCTGTATGATACCATCGGTACTCAAGCACCGTACCGTGCATACTATGGTCAGGATGAAATGATTTTGAGGAATTGATATTCTCCCCTTGAGACTTGCCCTACTGTGCTTGCGCTGTACTTATGCTCGAGTTGGCTAGCTTGCTATTAGTAGGAAGGAAGGAAGGTATCAAGAAAAGGGGATGCGGACAACCAACCATCTCTGCTGTGCGTTTGTCGTTGTAAATAGCGTGCTAGAACCACACTATCTAGAGCTTCCCAATGTGTACTCGAGTACGGTCCAATATACAAGTACCACCACATGTAGTGCTAAGTATGCCAGGGCGACAGGGAGGCACTTTCCGTCGGTTTGACCGCCATCCTGTGGCGATGATCGATAACGAAAGTTGATACAGGGCCCAAGATAATGTATCATACGGCACAATGTTACATTTAATTGAAAGGACCACAGCATTACAAGTAGCACCTCGCGTGCTCTTTTCGCAAGAGCATGCTGATCCCGACAATTCCTACATATGCTACCGGCAGCTACAAGCATTCTGGTTTCCCGATGAGCGAGTTGGTTGAAAGGTCGGCCATATCGAGCTACTATTAACTGTAGCAGCTGCACTTGCCACAATCCCCCCCCCCCCCCCCAAATTGCACTTTCTGTACAGGATTGTGCGGTAGGGCACGAACCTCTCTCCCTCTTTCCTTTCCCCTGCCGTCAAGTAAGTTCGGCAAGTGGATGAATTTCGCTCGGGAAAAAGCGTAGAAGTTCTTCCGAGTTCGCCATGTAAAGCCTGATTTGCTATACAGCAAATTTTCCTTATGGTGCTGAGTGTAACAACCGTTACTCGAGCACTGTACGGGTAAATTATTGTTGCGGTTATTATGATCATCCTGCCTGCAGTGCTGCTTGGCCCCTCATGTACGGTTGGGGGTTAAGGATAGGACTGTCCTTCATCAGACAGTTGGATACGCCAGGATCCCGACTTCCGCGCCCCCCTCCCTCCCCCTTTCCCTCTCTGAATACCCTCGTTGGTTTTTTCAAACCGGAACAAGTCCGTGTGTTTGAGGGGGGCACGGCACGGTACCACCGGCGCTCCCCTCTCGCTCGGTTGCAGTCCGGCAGCAAATGACCGAGTCAATGAGTGGGATGGAGTCGGTTCGGTTTGCATGTCCGTTGGATGGGTGTGCTGGTAGGGAGGGAGAGCGGAGCCGAAAGGGCCAGTGGAGGAGCCAAAGAAAAAAGCAAAGGGAGGAGAGAAAAGAGAAAATTCAGCAACCTACCGGTAGATTCCAAGTCCGTCACCCAAGAGTTCGTGCCCTCTTGAACAGGGAGGGGAGGTCAATTCTCCGTATGGATGGTGGTGGCGATAGTGGGCGTCATGTCTTATGTCTCGGTTAGCCAATTGTCACAGCTTTGGAGAGGAAAAAAAAAACTCTCCAACCCCTCTTTGGCATCATACATCTTAACCCTTTAGCGAAGGGAAGCACAGTGCTCGTACAACTAGGCCCGTACGACGATGAACAAGGCAAAGTGAAAATAAAAAACTAAAAACACTGAAATCCCTTTCTTGAGAATCCCATGCCATTTTTTTTTTCCTGCTGTAACTTGCACTTTTTCTCACATCATACGGTCCGGTACCGTATTGGCAGTACTCGTACCATCACAACCCACCGGGCCCATCGTTTTGACTCGTCAAAGTGACCTCCCAAGTAATAATCTGACGCTTTACATTTCTCGTGACGACGTAAGGCAAGAAAAAAAGAAAAGAAAAAAAAGGGACTAGAGTAAATCTGTTGAAACGTTCAGGATAGTGAATCTTGGGAACAGCTTGTCATCGGCTACGAACATCTCAAGCCCGAACTTTTTCCTGGGGAGGGTGGGGAGAAGGGGGAAGCAATCGTTAAAAAAAAAACGACCGAGGGTGAGACGGTCTGAGCCCATCGCAAGGGTCCACTTTGAGCCATCGACTGTTTTGCACAGCCGATTTTATAGATTGGGGTTGGTACAGTGTGGTACCAGTATTTAGAGGAAGTCGCTCGCAGAGTCCTGGATATGAGGTGGGAGAAGGATATTCACAGGAGAGATAAAAGTACCGTTCGGTAACTGCTATGGGAGAGCTTGGATTAACAAAGCTTGGCGGATCCCAGCTGTTGGATCCCTTCCCCAGTCATCATCGTCCCGGCGATGAGAACCCTACAGTGAGGAAGGAAAAGAAAAGAAGTGAAAAAAAATGAAAGATGAAAAAAAATGAAAAAAGAAAGAGCCACATCGTGAACAACCACTTCCTTGGAGATATCGTATTCTGGCAGGACCCGTGCTTTATGCGTGGTCGGACGGGATCGTGACACGATGAACTTTTTCATGTACCAGTTGCAGATATGACAGTACTGATATTTCTTTCTCGTTTTCTCTCCTGCTTTCCCTTCCCACCTTTCTTTAGCCATTTTGCTCGTTGCCGAGCTGACTGCAGCCTTTGCGTTCTTTGTAAGCAGTCAAACACCGAGGTTCATGGATGAAGAGTACCGTGCCGTACCGGTGCTAGAAAAAGTGTTTGCTATTTCGGATTACTATATCATACCGGCGATGGGCGAAAGAAAGAGAAAGGTTAAAAAGTGAACCCTTCCACAAACAAAAACACGGTAACGGCACTGATGATGATTTTTTTGTTAGTCGACTCGTACTATTTAATACTGTACGAGTACTCGTGCATTGCCTACTGGTAGAGACTCTCCAACTAAACCACTTTTGCCGACACACCCCCGAGAAAGAAGAAAAGAAAAAGAAAAAAACATCTATGATTCTCTGTATATCTTTTCATCACGGGTGACGAAATGAAATATATTGGTATTATAATATGATACTCGTAGGTACTGTTAACTTTTTCTTTCCATCCATAGACAACAACTCCAACCGATTGGATCCTCCCACTTTACACTGTAAAGCACTCGTTGGAGCCCCATGTTCTCCACTGGAAAAAGTAAAAAAGTTAGGCAGCTGGAGTAGGTAGTGAGCACTGCACAGTGCGAGCTGTACCCCACAAAATCTTTGTGTTTCTTTCTTTCCTTTTTCTAACCGCTTTCCTTTTTCACACCACCGCTGCCGTTTCCTGCTCACAGTTTCCTCTTCCTCTCTCCACCATTCACTCACACTTCCAAATTCAGACCCTCCCCCACTCGATTGACTGAATGGAGGAGCCGATGAGAGCACCATCTTGGATTTGGGGAAAAAGCCATCAATTGGGGAGCGAGGGTTTCCATGGTTACTATTTTTTGAGGTACAGGTATGGTACTTGGTACAAGTAGAACTGTAGTTCAATTGACGGAAAAAAAGATGCGCACAGGGATGTTCGATGTCGCAGCCAACGAGAGAATAGATGAGTGATTGGGGAGAGGAAAGGGGGGGGTTAGCGGCAGCGAGCTAGCGGCCTGAACCAAGCACGAAGGAGATCTATCGTTCAAGCTAAGATAGCATGAAAATCTAGACCGTGTTGGCAGCTGCAACAAATCCCTAATTCGGGATAGGTTGCGCATAGCCAGAATCTGGGAAATGCTCATCACTGAGATCAAACTTGGCAACGATGGGAAATCTTATTTGTAAAGTACAGTCAAGTACTACAGTGGACGGCTCTCAGTGGGAGTGGGGAGTATGGTTTTGCGGTACTACTTTACAGGAAGAGCGGGAGGAAAAGGCAAAGTGCGAGGGAGGGGAAACGTTCAGTTCGTTGCGCAGGAAGTAGGCAGGAAGCGGACACTACCGGTACAAGCCTTCCCGAGACTGGGGGAGGTGTATGGGGGTGGATGAAGGTAAGAGGGGAGGTGAGGTGAGTGATAGGATGGAGGGGGAAGGAAAAGGGAAAAGTAGGGGAGGGGTAGGATAAACTAAGCGGTATGAGAGAGAGAGAGAGAGAGGGAAAAGTGGTGGTAGTTAGTTGTGATAGACGGTCGGCTGGCACAATTTTCACCTCAACTCAGTCTGATGCGTGAGGGGGTGTGGATACGGTATGTGGATGTGTAGAAGTGCGTCTGCTTGAGTGTGTGTGTGTGTGTGGGCGCACCACTGCTCACTCTCACCGTTCCGACGGTACCGTATTGCGTCCACTCACTCACTCACTGACATCTCTGATTGATAGGTGAAAGGCAATGAGAGGTAAGAGTACGGCATGTGAATAGGCGTGAGACATAGGCATACTGTACGAGTACTGTAGCCATGATAAATTGGACGTGACGCCGCCGTTCCACCTTGCTACGCTAGCACGGTAAAGCGTGGCATAAGGTAGCGGCAGGAGACTGGTAGCGAAAAAAGGGTCAGAGATACAGTTAAACCTCTTGTCTGGAGGAAGACCAGGAGGAGGTCCAGCAGCGTCCAGAGAGGGAATAAGCGTAGAGTATGGCTATTTGATCATGATTGTTCGTTCGTTCATTCCAATAGCCCTAGAGCAGTCTGTCTGTCTGTCTGTCTGGCTCATTCCAGTCTTGGGTGCGTCTTGTTGCTGCTGGTTGCTGCTTCAAACTCCCGCAAGCAGGAAGGCAGAGCGCAGGACAGCAGCAGCAGCAGCGGCAGCAAATGTCTTCAAATTCTCCAAATGATGGGCGAGTAGAGTAACTGAATGGCGACCAGATCAGGCATACTGCACAGTAGACGAAACTGTGTTGAATCAATGAATCGGTCAGTCGATTAATCAATCTCTCTTTCTATCGATCTGTTTCCTTCCTCTTACTACTCTTGCTCCTTCTTACTCACTCACTCACTAATTCACTAATTCACTTACCTACCCCGACTTTTTCCCTCTTGTCTTTATCCCCACAACCCATCAATCCATCGCCCACCCATCACACAATCATCCTCCCTCAATTCATCATTTTTTCCCCCATCAGACGAAACTACTTATTCATCTCGCTCATCCACTATCACTATCACTCGCTACCGGCAAAATTACCACCGCTGCTGCTGCTGCTGCTGCTGCTGCTACTGCTGTACCAAACACGGATAGCAAACTTCCACCCCAGCTACAGGCACTAAGTCATCGTCCCGTTACTGTACCCCCGGAGTCAATCATTAACTGAATTGGCTTCGAGGAATAGACGAAACGAAACACCGGTCCGAAGTTGGTAGGTCTGGGTGTCTGGGGGCCTGTCTGGTTGTAGTGGTTGCCTCTCTGGAACACCTTGTGGGGAGCGGTGGTGGTGGAGAGAAAAAGACAGGGTCTTCTGCGTATTTATTCCACTTATATAATTCACCACACCCCCCTTTGCTAGGGGATTCGATACTTTTCCACCGGACCCGCTTTGCTACGATATCAGGGACTCCCTATCCCTCCAACAAAACCTCTCATTCAACCCTCTCGATCCATTCATCCCACTTTCACTTTCACCATCCCTCTCGGCCTTCTTCGTGGCCTACCGGTACGGAAGGGTGATTAGAGGCTGTCCATTGCGACGTCGCCGGGGACACACCACCGAGTCGACTTTTACCCATTCATCCACCCATTCACCGCTAGCAGTGCTCAACCAGCCACTCGTTCCTCGCTTCACCCTTTCTTTTCCCTTCCCCCTTCCCCACCTCGGGGTCGACTTGGTCGCTGCTCACCCCTCTGTGGACCTGCTTCCCTAGTCCCTTTAAACCTCCAACGCTCATCTGACCTTTGAGTGGTGACGATACCTTGGCCATATTTCGTCTTGATTTTTTCTTTCTTCCTTTCTTTTTCTCATTTTTTTTTCTTTTTTCCTTTTCCATTCTCGTTTTCAGTTCTTTCCTCTTTTGCAGCGTTTGGCGTTGGTTGTGCCAGATTTTTTTTCCCTTTCTAAACTCGTCAAACCTCAGTTCACCGGTGGGTTTTTCCTGGTCGCCCTTATCGATTCGGCTACGCCTAAGATTGCCGAAGGAGCTCACCAGCCCCAAGAGCTAAGCAGCGAACCCTCCTAACCTCGTCTACAACCTTCTGTCCCACCATTCCACCCTTCGTCGAACCAACACCGCACAAAATACCACCTTCCCGCACTAGCCTCACCAATCCTTTGCAGCTCGCGACTCGGCCCTTACGGAGACAGGTGGACAGGTCTGACAGGGTGAAGGCAGATAAATTATATTCGTGTGTGGTTATTGAAGCCCTCGTTGAAAGGATTCGTTGAATTATTGGGAGGCATTCCTGTTGGTTGGTTTGACGTCGGACCAAACGAAACCCCAGAACTAAAATAAAAAAACCCGCCCGTCATATTTTCTCCAGTAATACCAGCCCCAGAGGAGGTGCAGGAAGGCTGGCGACTGCAGTCACCTGTGTTTCTCCAAACTTTAGACGACAGCAAATTCGGGTCTCAGCTTATGGCGGCAACTGCTCTTAGTTACCCTCTTTCTGGCCGAGACTCACGGCTTTCCATAAGCTCTACTTCAACCATGTCTTCAGGGATGTCTATTGGAATGAATTACAGCTCCTCGTCAGCCTCATCATCTACTTCGTCCCCGCCACAAATGTCTAGTTCGTTAGCTGAGGATCAAATGTCCGAGAATGGGGTTGCTACCAAGATCGAAGACTTGGGGGACGAAGATATGTTGAAGAATGTCCCACCCCTCCACTCGCCTACTGAAGCTGGAGAGCCATCCAAGCGAGGCAGAGGCCGGCCACGGAAGCATCCTCTCCCACCATTTGGAGCTGTGCAGAAGGTTACCAAGGGCAGATCAAAGACGGGTTGCATCACTTGCAGAAGGAGGAAGAAGAAATGTGACGAGACGAAGCCCGAATGTCCGTTATTTACTCTATTGGCCCACCCTTCGAACCCTTTCCACTTCCAAAGCTCCACGTTTGAGATTATTCTCGCTGATTTGTTTGTGTAGGTAATAATTGTATCAAGAATGCCGTAGTATGCGAAGGTTATCCGGAAAAGACCTATTGGCAAAGTGGCCGTCAGAGAGCAGAGGGTGAATGCCGATCGACCTTGCAACTTTGGTGCCAAAAAAACCTTCTACTAACTTCGCCCATAGCAAGGAACTCCGTCCCGGCTACCGTTTCTAGGTTTTCCGAACTACCCTGCTTGATCGATGGAATTGAGACACGAATAGATCGCGTTCTTCTTGACCACTTTGTACGAAACGTCAGTCGTATCCTGACTCTGTTCAATGATAACACCAATCCATTCCAAGAGATGCTTCTCCCACTGGCGCTTCAGAATCGTGGCCTGATGCATTCTCTGCTTTGCCTGTCAGGATCTCACTTGTCCAACACAGATCCAACATACAGCATGGCTCAACATCATCACTTTGGAATGGCTATGCAATTCCTTCGTAATGATCCTGTGTTGACAGGGCAGATTGCCATTGCTGGCGACCCGACCATCGCCACGACCCTGATTCTCTGCCTGAATTCCATATGTAAGGGGGATACGGAGGGCGAATATAGACCGCACCTGGACGCTGCAAGGCACATGCTATCTTCGGCCACTTCTGCAGAAGGTCGCAGTAACACCTTCAGCAATTTCCTTTACGAGTTTTTTATGTACCACGACGTAATCAATTCCGTAACGACATTAGACAGACGACCTATTCTACTCATGGAGAATTACACCCTTCCAGCCTTTATTATCCAGCCCGAGGCCGGTGCTCTTCTGGGCGTTCTTGATGGGTTATTTGGATATCTATCCAAGATCACGCTTCTGCGAGATCAGATTAGGACAAGGAAGGCAAATGGAGAACATCCGAGCGTGGACTATGAGGTTCTGTCACAGGCGGTTGCGATTGATTCTGAGATCCGTGAATGGGTGCCTGCCCAAGTACCGGAGTCACACCGTTACATTGCCGCGCAGCTCTATCGGCAATCGACTTGGGTTTACCTTTATCGAACCATCATGCCCTCCACGGCAAACCCTAAGATTCAACTCGCCGTCGAGGAAGGGCTCCAGTATCTCCGCCATCTTCCCGAGAACTCGGGCACTCAAAGCATACTCCTAATGCCATTGTTTATCCTGGGGTGCGCTGCGTTTGATCCGAGTCAACGACCCGAGATATCGAGACGCTTTCAAGGCCTGCACGAATACTCTAGGCTGGGGAATATCGTCACTGCGCACGAGGTTGTTAAGAAGATTTGGGAACTAATGGATCAAAAAGATGAGGAAAAAAGCTGGGATTGGGAGAAGATAATCAAAGAGATGGGATACGATTTTCTGGTTACTTGATTGGGGTGCTTTGTTTTCGGAGGATATTTTTGGAGTGGGGAGGGGGGTTCATTTCGTTTATGAAGGGTGCAAAATTTCCATTATTTTTCTTTTTGGACATCGGTTTTCTTATACCTTTTGGCTTTTGAGAAATTTCCACACGGCCCCCCAAATTTTCACTCTCCTAAGCGCCAACTTACTGATTACCAGCCTTTTATCGTTTGTTGTTCCTAATACCTGTACATGCTGGCATTTTCGGTTTTCGATTTCTTTTCCTTGCCTTTATTTTGGCCCTGAGGAGTTTGTGTTATGTGCTGGAGTTTGCAGAAGAAGAAAAATGTAAAGGAGGTTGATATGTTTATTGGGCTGAGGTCAGGCCAGCCTGAGCCCCGCAAGGTTGACTATTCGCTGCCACGATTTGGACTTGCTATCATATCTAAGCTTCTCAGATGCCCCACCTCACAACATCCCTGTCGCTGCTCGACGGCCCTACGGGTAGAGAAGTGGACTTGAAGGTTAGTGGTAGACATTGCTGATTTATTTTACAATTGAGAATGCTTACATCTTGATTTAGTATCATCATACAACTTGCCGGCACTTTTTCTCTCTCTTCCCCCCGTTTCTTTCTCCTCCCTCCTCTGGCCCACCTCCCACTCGGTCTCTCTTGCGGCTTGTTCATCCATCCGAACAGCGGCAACAAAAGTAACTCTTGTTTTTTTCTTCTTTTTTCTTCTTTTTTTCATTTATGTGAATTTATTTAGGGGCGAGGGAGGAGTACTAATGTTTTGATATTTATTTTACCTGAAGACACGGGTTATGCTGTGTGTGTGTATGCCGGGGCGTTTTGGGGGGGAGTGGGTATATTTTATTATTTTCTCTTTCCCTCCTTGTTTCTTTTGATTTTTTCTCTCTATCTTGTATTTAAATGCACCATACCCATTCTGCCTTTATTTTTTTTATTTTTTTTCACTTTTTCTTCCCTTTTCCATGGCGTACTAGGGGTGACTTTTCTCTGATTCTAATGATCTTCATTTTATACATCAGGCCAACCAATAAGGTTCTCGATAAATACTCGTATATTCTGGGGGCGTATAAGATCATTGGTCCACCCTGTAGCTACCATGCTTTTCCCGGGGTTAAGTGACTATCGAATTTGGTGGCCGTGGTGCAACTACGGGGAGGGTGGAAAAGAGAAGTAGCGTAGGAAAGTGAGATGAGAGGAGGAAGGGGAAAAACAGCCAACGGCAACGACACCCAGCGCAACGATTTATAATCCTCCCAGCTGCCACGGAACAGAGGAAGCGGAGAGAGGCTAACTTAAGAAAGGGAGGGGAGAGGGCTTTTATTTGCTTTTCTAAAATCGCCAACTAGACTGGTCACTGCTGTTGCATCAGGTCAGGTACATACATGCGTACAGTATATACCGCGAATTACTTACTTGATACGTACTGTGCATGTTCCATTTTTATTTTTTTCGCTCAAAAAGCGGGGCCGGGGTTAATGCGGTGGTGGGGTTCTTCCTAGCCAAGCGGAAGGGGGGTGCAAAGGCCGGCTTTCCCGGGGTCAAGTCGGATTTAAAGGGGAGGTCAACTTGGTATAGGTTTCTCGGGGGGGGGGGGGTAATTTAAGCTAGGTTAAGCTCGGGTTTTGTAGTGGATGGTGGGTACTTGATGTACTATACTATACGGCACTGCTGACCCGAATTGTCGATTGCTAGGGGCGGAGGTAAGAGTCGGTGTCTCGTGCTTGTATATACGGCGGGGTTATCGTGATGGCAGTTTCTTGCTTGTTTTGTTGGCTGGTTGGGTTGTATGTTATCATAGTCGGCGGAGAGGGCTATAGGGGTTGACTTAATTACTCCGGCGGTTTTGATGTAGGTTGGGGTGCGGGATTGTGCCCTACTCTGGCAGTAATTTTAGGTGACTAGGTCTAGCACTGTAGGCTAGGGTATCGTATTTCACGGCGGCGGTGGTGGTTTACTAGTACAGTATCATACCCGGGCACTGCTAGCAGGGTACTGAAGAGTACTGTATAGGGCCGGTAGTGCTCGCAAGGCAGGATGACATCTAGTCTGCCGTGTGTACTGTACAGAACACCATACATACACAGAAAGCAGTGTCTGCTCGTAATGACGAAGAATTTTTAAGGAATGCTATTGTATACCACTACAACTTGGCTTTTCTGCTTGAATCTGGGTGGCATCCCATAGCGGTTCTTTTTTTAAAAAAGAACCACTTCGGCGCTACGAGCACAGTACCTACCCACTTACCTACCTACCTACATATATTTCCTCTCGCAGAAGTCCCAGCCATAATCTGTAACGGTATTTCAACGTTACCTTGCTTTGCAATATAATTCTTACTATCACAACGCGGCATTAACTAATACTCCATACTATGACTCCCTCACTCCATACTCGTAAGCCCATCTCCTATACCCCCCCAAAAACTCGTTCCGAGGTCCGGGCCCCACACTCCACTTCTGCATATATTATCGAGCAGCCTCGTATTATAATCCGCTAACTCTACTTTACTCTTCTACGGTATACTTCCTCCGAATCATGACTAATCCGCGGCCGCAACTAACCAGCTAACTGATCTGACAAGCTACACCGAGATCTTGGAAGGGAGTGGGGCAGGGGCGGAGGTCGGGCTTGGCGATTATAGTACGTAGGTTTCTTACGTCCTTACCGGGCTTACTCGAGAACCACGGTGTAGGAGTGTGGGAGTAGATGGCCCGTATTACGGCCCTAGCAAAATATCCGGTTTTGCGGGGGGTGCGGGGGTGCGGCACGGTAGGAATGATGGGATATATAGCTCCGTTCCGTGCATGGTATGGATGATGAATGAGTGAATATCATGGGGGAGGGGGGTTATTTACGGTATGCTCATGGAGCATCACTCGGCTTTTGTTTCTTCGTGAGGCGGGGGCGGGGCGGGTGGGATGGGTAGGTTAGTCCGGTATAGGTATGGTAAGAGGGAAGACCCCCGCATCCGCTAATATACATTAGACTAGGAATGCACTTCCAGTGCTTATGTTTCTGGGGGAGGGGGATGTTGGCATATATCGTGTAACGGGCGGAATTTTCCTGTGATTGGTATAGATGCCGGTATTGGAGTGCCTGTATGAGCTTCGTGTGCTCACTCTAGGCATTCTATTGTGCTACTCTACCTGATATCAAAGAAGGGGGGTTTAGTGTCTTGGGCGACGTTGGAATTTTTTATCATGTTCAGCTCTCGATTCTTCTCCTATTTGCTTTTGTACATTGATATGATGCGGGATATGATTTGGCCCCCATGTGCCCTCTTTCCCGTTCCGTGTATAGTGCGAGAGAGGGGGGAGAGAGGGACTCGGATCGATTAGCTTACCGTACAATACCGGTATCCTACTCAGGAGTGGAGGGAGCCATGGCACCGTGTGAAAAGGCATTAATGAAGCAACTTCTATCTCCGATCCTCGGTCAGAACTCCACCCCTTCCTGTTCTCTGATACTATGGTGCTCTTTGGAACGGTGATTAATTGTATAGGTGATAACGGGTTGGAGCCATATTTCCCGTCTTCCCTTTGCCTTCCCATGCTATCCTATCCACCCATCCATTGTCGCGTACTGTATTGTGAATCTCGAATACCCCTTCTGAACAGCACACCGCAGGAGACCCCTGTAAATGCGGGGTCGGGAGCCGCTCTTGAGGTCCTAGAGAAATTTTAGAAGAAAAAAGAAAAAGAAAGTGGCGGCAGATTTTTCCAGTAGGGGTTCTCCGTTGGTGGTGGTAGTGGCCGCCAAGTCTCGTGCTGTTTACTTCTTTTAGGGGTGGTGAGGTTTCGTGTTATCTTATTCATTGCTTCATTCCTCATCCTCCTCCTTTACTGTATTATCTTTATTTTTCCTTTCTTGGTCGTGTCACAATATGTTCGGGGTCGCGAGGTGGTAAATGTGTGAGTTGCATTGTAATCGGTGGTGGGTGTGGTGATGGTATGATATGTATGGTATGCATGTATGGATGAATGGATTGAAATTTGGATCGAGTGATGGAATTCTGGGCTTGGTGATCCTTCTCTACAAGTGCTAACTTTTCTGATCTATTTGCTTTTGATTTTCAATTTGGTTTGGTTGGGCGACTTGTGGGGTAGCTTACCGGTTGTTAAAACTTCACCGTGTTTCTTGTTGGGAAAGGAGGTTGAATGGCTCTGGAGTGTGTGGTGTGTCTGTGTGTTCTGTGTGTGTATGTGTGAGTGTGTGTGGTGTGTGGGTGGTGAGAAATTCTGTGTTACAGCAAGGCTATCGTCTCACTTCGCTTGCGGGAATGTCGTCGATTGGGAACGTGTTGTCGTATTGCTGGGTTTGCGGTGATAAGAGGTTTTTCTTTGTTTTGCCGTCATGCTAGCTGACTCGTAACCGGCTACTAACTTACAAGCACTCCTTGCCAACTCTAAAGTGAATGCAGCAAAATGTTAAAAAGAAGTGAAATGAAACGAGTGATTGCAAAAATTCCTTGTTGGTTTGTCTCATCTGACGACTAATTGGGGAGGGAGAGAAATGGTCACACTATCGCACTCGGCAATGGGCAATGGTGTCTCACGGCTATGGGAGCGGGTGAACTTGAACTGGGTTTATCTGGAGGTTCATATCATCACATACTTAACCTGACGCTTCTGGCCAACCACAGATATCGTAATATGTCGAACTCAACTCATAGCAACTTTGACGCCTCAGTTCCTTGGTTCTTGGCGGGGAATGGTTTCTTGACCTCAGTGTATGATAGCACCCGGATCTGAGGACACAGTATTTGAACATATTTAAATCATGGGATTGGGAAAATTCCTGTATAGATCACCACGGTACATGGAGAGGAGGCGGGGGGGTTCCGGCAGTACTCGAGAGTGCAGTACCGGTATATGACTACCGGTACCGTATGGGCCTGTTCGAATAACTTGAGACGCGGCACGCACAGACCACCAGGCAAACGGCCAGGAAAGCAGGCAGTTATGACAGGAAGTGCCCTTGCTTCAAAGCCCCAGGTTACCGGTACCGTAGAACCCGCTTGGGGGGGCAGACTGCCGGTGGCACAGTATATAAAGCGTAGAGCACACACTGCAAACACCTTCGTTTTATATGACCTGATACGGGCACTGTACACGGGGTGCGTACCGTACATCGATTGCAGGAGATGATCGTGGGCACTGGTTAAGGTCTTATATATTGGGATTTTCGGTTTCTGAGGAGGTCTGGGATTCTTCAGATGAATTCCGCTGGCTTTCGGGAGTATGTGAGGGCATGAGTGGGATAGAACACAGTATCCTGCTTGCTTGCTTACCGAAATAGGAAAAGTAGCACGATATTTATTATTTCATGTACTCTTAAGTACACACGCTCAGGAAAGGCGCGCATTTCAACTGTATAGTACTTACTCGTTTTAGGCAAGAAGTGCCCGAAAACAGGGGTTAAAAGAAATATGTGGTAAAATATCTGCGCGTCTGGGCGCCTATACAAAACTTACCCTCATGTTTTCGGGTTCTTCTTGCTTGGGACCATTACTACCGGTACCGTACCTCAGCTAGGGATGTATGGGATGTATGGATGCTAGCGTTATGGCGGCGATGGGTTTGTATCGTGACTGAGGTAAGATCAAGTATTTGGTGCTATGGGGAAGGATCGCATGCAATTGTACTCGTACTAAACCAATTCAGGCAGAATCCGGTTATAACCTTATGTGCTACAGGGTTTGGTAGTTGCACGGTAAGCCATACTCGACTGCAGGAAGCGAAGTGAGGGTATTGTAAAACGGGCCACTATTACATATCTGTCATACCCCAACTGCTGGAGTACTTTCTATAATAACTCTACTAACTTCGAGGTCTCTTCAAGTCGATGAATTGGAGCTGCGTCTTGGTACGCTACCACCAAAAGAAACGCTGCTTCAACCTCTCAATCTGAGCACCGCACCGGCGCCGATACTGCACTTCGGGGGTGAGCATAAGTGAGGGGATTTCGATGATCATTGGCCAAAATTTGGTCAGTGTAACCAGACGAGAAGCCAATCTTGGCTCGCTTTTTGAAAGAGTCAGGTGAACCCTTTACTCCTCCTGCTATGGTGGCTCCAAGATATACTGCTCTCCAAGAGGCCAGAATGATCTACGAGCTACTAACACCCCCTTCGCTTCACTTACCCTCAACTTTGGGTGCATAGCGCATGCGGTGCTTCAAACTGGCGGAGCTGAACATTTACTCCCTTTTCTCCAGTTTCTGTTTTTTTCATTTTTTTTTTTTTCATTTTTTCAGAAAAGCATCGGCCGCACGATTGATATGATATCAACTACCGGTACCAGCTCACTCGCAGATATCTCATGTATGGCACCATAAGGGGCTTACTGTTGGTATTATGACTCTGAATTTCTCAAGGGCGACAACACACGACACCGCACGACAAATCACAATTGGACCTCCCTCTTCTCTCCTGCTCAATGAAACCTCATCCAAAGAGAGCATGGCACCGACGGGGTGGGATTTCTGGGCTTTTCGTCCAAGAACTCGAATATCACGTGTTTCATGCTTCTTGATTTCTCGGCTTGGAGATTCTGAGTAGAGAAATACCTCATGATTGCTGTTAGAGATCGAGCAGGTTGGCGGGGCCTGGGACTAGTCTGGAATTGGATGGGGTGAAATGGGCTGCTGGGTTGTTGGCCTTCAATGATAGGTCTTCTGGGTGGCTGCCGCACTCTATCTGATGGTGGGGTTGGGGAGTGGCCAGGGCCGCGATATGAGGATTTGGGGGGATCTCGATTTTGGCAATATATGGATATGTTATTCGTGCTCGCATAGTGCAGGAGCTGAGAATTTAGGGCGCTCAGGCGCCTGTGATAGAATCTAATCTGGTGTTTGATGTAGTTGATCTACCATGCCGCTACTACTTGTCTATGGCAAGTGAAGTGGAGTATGGGAATGGTGTGACCGACTTGGACCTACAGTATATGCATAAAATCCGAAACATTTCTCTTTTCACATACGCTATGCACGAGTACTCAAGGCGGAGCACAATCTGGCATCCTTCAAATCAGCCGCCCTTAGTCTGGTATCTAGCCCAGGAGCTCCGTCCTGCAGAAGTCCTATACTCGAGCACAGTTGGACACGGTATCGGGGAATAAAGTCCGAACTCTCCAATATCATTCTCTGCCCAGCACATATATAACTTCTTACAACATCGTATCTTACCGTAAAAGTTGTTCTTTCACTTACCCACAGAAACCTACACGGAGAAACCCCTACTTCAACTGACTCGTCATGCCATCTCTCCCGACACCCGATGCTGCATGAAAGAAGAACAAATCAGATGCTGCGGGGACAACGGCGACGGCCGGTGCCAACACAGTGCCGGCATTCGGCAGACGAAAAACACCTCAAAGACGGGACCTGAAACAGTCCTCGATCGCAGTTGTGGAGGGATCGACCTCCAATCGTAGCCTTGCGCTAATTATCACAAGCAGCTGTTTTGTGCTGACCGTGGTCAGTGGAATGTGCCTCTGGGGTATACATCAGGCAAAATGCTTTTGAGTTTTACTAATGAAACTTGGTGTGCTAAACTAAATGTGCAAGTGCCTTAACTCCCTAACCTTCTTTCGATGATCACCCCGCCCAGACCACACTATACCACATCGATGTCGCGTGGCTTTGTGTAGACAAGTGGCGCAGGCATGACGCGTGATTGCACGCACCCACGTAATGGGAGATCATCTCACCCGAACGTTCTCTTTGAAACTTGGACCGCACGGGCAAGGGGGCTTTTTCAAACAAACGGGCTTACGGATTCCTCCTCCGAATCCTTGTCGGGGGAGCGAGGGTCATGGAGGATGGGGATAGATTCAGGGTCTCGGCCATGGATGATAGGAGGGGATTGCTAAGAGTGTTGTCGGTATGGGGCGGTGGAGAAGAGTATCATAGGGCCGTTGTACTCAGTTTCAGAAGTAGGATAGGCAGGGGTTAAGATAGTCAGTAACAAGTAATAGGGTGGGCCGTAGTTGATTGCTACAAGGCGGAGAAATAACTGCTGAACATGGTGTCCCCGGGTGGGATTCCCTCCATGGAGGTTGCTGCCGGATGCCTACGGATTTTGTGCGGAGTTTGTATTGAGACTTAAGCCGTTTTAGGATTCTCCAGATTTCCCGGCCATCGGGAAGGTACTTGTATTCTGATGAAATAGGTAAACAGTTCCCCTTCTCGCTATTGTATATTGTTCCGAACGTAAAATTAGAACAGCCTTCGTTACTTATTTCTAGAATGATTGATATCAGGGGTTTGGGGATTTAAGGATTGCAGGGGTGGATGTGGGTCCAGAAGCAAGTGCACTTCTGGAGGGATTAGTGTCCCGGAAGCGGAAGGCGGGTTCCCGAAACACAATCCATGTATACGGGCGAAAACCTCGAACTTTATTTAGTGGTTGCTTGGATCCTGGGCATAACCTATGTGGGTCTGTGCTCACTGGCAACGGTTCGAGGGGATCAGGCCAATGCTTATGATGATATCAATGATTTATTTTCTGGATGTATTACTGTCCAAGATTGGAGTTGAGTTCCACGGAATGGGCATAGCTATCGGGTGCTCTACATATGTGAATGAGTGTTGAGAACAGCACTAGCAACCTAAGTATGATGTGGAGAGCGCTCTCTTGAAGCGCACTGCACTCAAATTCATGGTAGCCTATGGATGAGCTACTAATCTAGCAGGGTGATCCGCTGGGAGTGCGTCTATGGTATGCATCTGTGCATTTGTGAACGCACGGTGAATTAATCAAAGACTTAGCTAGGAGTTACTCAATCGAGTGACGAGCTATGAACAACATCGCCACCGTCAAGCGCGAGTCATGAACGGAATTCCTGAGAAAGGGTAAATTGTTTCCTGCTAGAAAAGAAATTCGTCTGGATTGGCACCCGATTCCGGAAATTGTTCTCGGGAGCCTCACTTGAAAGTTATGCATCAAACATTACAGGGGAGAATCTACGAATCTTGTTATTCCGAGGTAGTCACTAGGTCTGGTAGGCGTGTCAAGCCTAACGAAAGAGAAGGATTTTTTCTTACCGGTTCTGGAATTCTTCTAGCTATTAGACCGGGATCAGGAACTCCCTCCGGAATGAGTATTGCATATATGGTGCTCGCGGGGTATACCCCATTTCTCTTGCAGGTCGTGCGGGTAAGTGGGGCGAGGGGAAATTGCGTGCAAAGTTAGGATACTACTGTCCATAGGCACTCGATTATGCCCGATATCGGAGTGGAAGGTTGTGGGACATGCGAGGTGGTCCGACTAACTTATACCACGGGACTTAAGCCTTTCCCTGAGGTGTATGGTGGTTGTACAAGAGCACGGCTGGGAATGTTTCAGATCTTGCCGTTAAGTAGATTGTTCTGCGATTGGCTGCGGCAGATAGGTCGCGTGCGGAGTGATGAGCGATGGCGGATGTGCATTTTCTCAGCTCGCTATCACTACCCACAGAGAATTAGTGAATGGATGAGTGGTGGTGGGAGTGAGTGGTTGAGACAGTACTAGTACAGTGAGAAACTAGCTCAGGGCGAAATGGCATGACCATAAGGCGTGGTTCCTCGAAAGGACGGAGGGCGAATTTATGCATCAATCAAGCGAGTCGAGTATAATAAAGAGCGGAATATCGCCCTCTGACTCCGCACGTCTGCGCGCCCGAAGGAAAGCCCCCATCCACGCATTCATCCATCCACCAAACCCCATTCAGTTCCATCCATTCCCCCACTAGCTCGACACCGAAAACTCCCGATTCCCGCCGGAGTACTCCCCGCACATCAAAAAAGCGCCACTTCATGCCAGCACACCCGAAATACCCGGCCCTAAGGGTCGTTTTTGCTTTATTAACCTACCATCCTATATTCGCCTCAGCATTCCCTTTTCGGCGCATTTAGAACTCAGAGTGATGGGTTATGACGCGCTAGCATCTGGGCGCAAGGCACTGCGTAAGCACAGGGTTTTCTCATTTTTGTTTTGTTGAATTTCGTTTATGCACTGATTTACTGGACCCCCCTCCCCCGAGATCTTCCGTCGCTCTTCCCCATACCGCTTAGGATCCCGGATAATTTAAGGAGCTTCGTATGGAAGGGGTGTAATTAAAATAATAAAGAAGCCTTGAGTGCATTCTTCGGCCCGCTGTTTCCAGGGATGGAGAACTGTTGAGCTTTTGTCAATAGGAGGGACGGACGGTCTGTTGGGCGGCCTGAGGTGCTTTATGATGTGTCGCGTGATCGAGGATGGTGGCTTGTGCCCGGGTGGGTGATCCGCGACAGGGTTGTTTTTCTGGTAGACGATTCGAGAAGGGGGAAGGTTATTAGCATTAGCGGGTGAGTGAGCTGGCGCTACGGCTAGCGCTGGCCGCTCTCAGGAATGGCCCCTCTGGGTTTTGCTTGAGTTGGGGAAGAGTGGGGAAGAGTGAGAGGGGATGAGGGGGCAAAAATATTGACTCAAGGGCCTTATTGATACGAATTGGGCAACATTATTCTTTGCCCGGGATTTCGAGCTGCAGGGCGATTTGTAAGTGGTATTGGGCTTTAGGATGTGTATACTTCTCGTGTCCTATCACTCGATGGGGATGGGTTCTCTGTGTCTACCCACTAAGGAGGCTCGGGGGTGACAATTATTTGGGGGTTGAATTAAATCTCTTGCAACACACTAAATTCCAAACTGGCCAATCAGACTGTGTGATTTCTACCTCCGCCCTTTAGGCTCAGCCTTGGAATATAGTGATCTTTAGATTCCTTACCCATCGGTCATGAGCTTTCTAGATCTAAAAATTTGGTGAGACGATCTATGAGGCTTATTTTGTGGGCTGACACAAAAGGCTGCTTACTTAAGCGTTGCAATGGAAATTTTGTTGAAAGGGAATTGTTCTTGGGCCCATTGGCCAAAGTGCGCTGGTCAATGAAGCACTACTATACCTTGTACTGTCGGAGGATAACTAATAAATGGCGCAACAGTAGAACGCTCGAACTAGGATAGGGCTAAACCATAGGTCAAGTATGATCCGAGACTTTGTTCGCTCGTCCTCCCCTCTAACTAACTAGACAAAAACATGAGTATAATGATATTATATGAAATATAATGAAACTGTCTTGATCGTTTCATGGTTTCCCACACCTGTCGGTTTTTCTCCATGTATGCCCCCATTTGCCTGGGTACTCCCGTAATAATATTAAAAGAAATACACGGCCATAAACTGTCTCCGTCAACCCTTCTAACTTTAGAAAAAAATTGAACTAATGATATTCTGTAAACTTCCACGACTAACTACAACACTCTCTGCTTGCGGTAACCCTCACATTTATCTTTGTCTGTTAACTCTGACAATTATTCGCCCCCGTCAACTCCAACAAGTACGACACGTATGCCAGAAGGTAGAAAATATTGGAATTGTGAGGAGTATGGTTGCTGAATTATGGCTTGAGTACTTGGCAATTTAAAAAGTCTCCGGACGCTTTTGTACCAAGATACATACAAATAAATGCAAAGCGTCCGGAGACTTTTTAAATTGCCAAGTAAGTAATGAGTGTTATGGCTCACAATGAAGATTTTTGAAGGAGATGGATAAAACAATTTCTGAATTTCTATAGGCGGGATGTGTGCCTTCATAGAAAGTCTGAGGAGGATAGAGGATTTGGAGAATAAGATGGCCTTCACCAGACTTATCGGTAATTTTCATATGCTAACCTCCGAGAGGACCCACAAGACCTCCGGAAAGGCCCTGGAGAAGTACTGGCATTCCCGAAAGAATACTGTGCAAAGGAACCACGAAGGAGAGAAATGTGTTAGGGTATTCACAAAAAGGGATTTGCTCCGCCTTGGATCTTATATTAGTTGAACCCTAACGAAAGCAGCAGTCGAGTGAGAAGAGGTGACTGTGTGGGGATTACTCCTCTGTGGCTTCGAGATGAGATAGCTTAACATACTGTAAAACTGCATTCCATGCATAGCGAGAATATTTACCTCCCGCCTTTCATTTTCCACAAGTGTCAATTCTTCAAATACTCTACCGGAGCTGCGAATCTGGGGAGCTAGATAATACGGGGTTTGAACCTGACCTTGTCTGCGTTCTATCGAACGGTTGTCTTAACACCCCTGAACAGGCCTTCTGGGAAACATCCTTCACCCTTGGGAAGACGATATTCTGTCTCCCATCCTCCACTTAGGGTCTGCCATAATGTCAGCTGTGTAGCGGGCCCGTTTGTCAGTATCTCATTTCCCTCCAAACAATTCTTGGCTTTAAATTATGTTAGAAATAATCATATGCTATCACTCGGAATGATTCTTGGTGTGGTTGTTGAAAATGTTCGATGTCGAGGTAATGATTTACTGTGAGGGTTTACGCGGCGGAGAAGAATAGCTTTAGCGGAGAGATGAAGTTTGCATTGAGTAGAGATGAAAACCGTAATTGATAGTGATTGATTGATGATGAGAAAGAAATTGAGAGGAAAGGCGAAGTGAAGGAAAAGACATGAGCAAGAAGGGAAAGAAAGGAAACAAAAAGAACAGAATGGAAACATTGCCTAGCTTGCGCGTCCTTGCACTAGTGCGTAAGCAACCCGGTGCGGCCTTGAGGTGCGGGCACATCCCGCATTAAGTGGCACATCCCGCATCAAGTGCGGCGTTAAGACTGCAATTTCCAACAGTGGTGTAGATTTCTTGTTTTTGAGTACTTCATTTGCGTTTCTAGTTAGGATTGGTGGTTCCTCTTTTTCTCGCTCCTTTGGCTCTCCGTTAGCCGTTGGATGCTGTTTTGTTGATGAAGGTAGCTGAATAAGGTTGTGTGGGGGGCGGGCTTAGGCTGGCTGGGCATATAGTGTTCATAAATAGCTAGCCCATCTGTCATCTAGCTTGTGGTACGCGGGATGGGAGTCGGAAGCAATGCCCTGGTGAGGTTATCAAAAGTGGTGAACATTGAGTTATGGTGCTCTTCTGTTGTACGCTTATCAATGCTCCGGTGCCTGACGGCTTTCTGCAGTACAGCTGTAATAAATAGCCCTCAAAACTCGCATTTTATTACTCATAGCTAACAAAAGATCCTCTTCGTATTTAGTTCACAGCCGAGATATCAGGTATCAAAAATGTAGGTCTGGCTGTGAGCAAAACATTGTAGTTTCTCTTTTATGTTAGAGTTGACGGAAGTGGATAGTGGACTAACAAAGATGTGTGAGTGGATATGAAGGA
Source organism: Tuber borchii (assembly GCA_003070745.1). Lineage (NCBI taxonomy): Eukaryota > Fungi > Ascomycota > Pezizomycetes > Pezizales > Tuberaceae > Tuber > Tuber borchii. Next base: position 44,529 of record NESQ01000480.1, read on the forward strand.
AAGGTACGATGAAAGAATACAGAATGTCTTTAGTGATTTTATTTGTTCTGAAGTTGAAAGGTGATGAATGGATCGACGGAGATGATTTGTGGGCTTGCCTCTCCCTTATCATCATTATGGAAGTATGCAGGGAAAAGAAATTATGAATGGAGTGAAATGGGTGAGTGTGGGGAACGCTGGAATGGTTAAGATGGTTTCCTTATACTCTATATATTTTTATATTAATTTTTGTCTAGTTTAAATGAAGGAGAGCGAACGAAGTTTCTGATTTACCTACCCTTTAGTCTAGCCCTAGTTTAATTCTTGTGTTCGCGTGTTTGACCATTTGCTCCTTTAGTCAGTCACCCCACAATAGCCCTTTCCTGAGATTTTATTGGAGATGTGTCTGGCGTAATTTATTCTATGTTTAATAATATACCCCAGTTAGGCTTAGCCTCATGCGATGTATTTTTCTAAGGTAAGTATTACGTGAAATACCTAACTGGCGTAGTGGCTAATATGTCAAGAACCGATTATTATGGAGCGGGATGTTTAAGAAAGGCTGCGCTATGGGAACTGGGAGACTAGGGACCTTAGCCCAATAAGGCTTTAGGGCAGACTATGAGCTGGTAGACCTGAAAGTTGGCTATCGGCGGGGTAGAAGTAGAAAGAGAGGGGGAAATATTTTTTCCCTCCTTCTGATTTCTAGATGCGGTACCGTGAGGACTCGAATAACTGGACCATGTGCTAGGACTTTGGACTTGCCTCTCCTAGTAAGGTCTATGTTTTTTTACTTTTTCTTTTGTCTCGGGGGGCATGTTTTTTGGTGTGTTTTCGCTCCCTTTTCCAGAGGAGGAAATTTCGGACTACGTAGCACACGGTCCAATTATTCGAGTTTTACGGTACCAGTTCTCTGGTTTGAACATAACTCAGCATGTCCTTGATGGTGGCTATTTACTATCAAATGGCCCTTTCACTATCGATCACCTTGCAACTTGGCCTTGCTTTCGGAAAGGAGTTGGCTTTCTTGGACGGAGGCCTAGTGGTGTAACCTTACCTTTTACCTTGTCTTATGTGAACTTTAGCTCAGCTGAGAGAAAAGGAGGAAAAAGGGATTAAAATGATTTTTTTGTCTCGCCTCTTCTAATGGTTTGTGGGATGGCAACCATGGAACCAAGCCTTCACTAGTGATCCCCTTGTAAACCTACCGCTTAGAAAAAGTTTGCTATGCATACTGTGATTAATATTAGTGGGTGATATAAACGATTAAATACGCTAATAATTGCAGTGAGTCTCAAGCTTCTGGCGCAAATTGCCTAAGAGTTCTATTATATTCTAGATATTACAACGTGGTTGATCCCATGTGCTTGGGGGAGATAGTTAGGGCACAATTCCTTTCCAATCATCCCTTTTTAGGTGCCCTTGACACTGATTTTCGCAGTGTGTAGAGGAGGATGCGAGGTATTGGCGAGAATCGGCCAGAGCCCGGAGCATCTATTGGAACCAGAGAATCTGTCATCATAAGAAATCACTCGTCGAATTGCCCCGGGCAATTAGATTGTTGTGTGCAGGCACGTACTTGTGACGACTGCCTTGGAGGTCTGAGCACACACTCCCCCGAAGAATTGATGTGGAAGAAATATGTTTTGGTGCTTGCATCGCCCTTCTGTTTTACATTGGTCAGTGTATGAGTGTATTTGGCGGTCCTTGATTTGTGGTCCCGATCCCGAACCCGCAAAATGCTCTTCCGTGTGCAGCCGGAACAAGGAACTAAATATTTTTCAGAGCTGGTTTGGGGTTCAGCTATGCCTGGGAGAATAAGAGGATTCTGGCCTTGGTATGTCTAATCTTGATAAATTAGCTCTCTTGAAGATGTGTTTGCTCCTAGTACTGCACAGTACTCTATCGTGGCCTTGGGGTCCTTAGGTGGCTTTAAACTCTTCCTTGCTTGCGCGGGAATAGCTAATTCCTCTCGAATACTTACCCTCACCCGGGTGTCCGGCAATCATCTACTGTCCACCCCAGCGATACATAATCCCTTTTACCTCTCTCTCGGGCACTTAAGTACACGTTTTTCCCTGCTGGACTGGGGCGGTTGTTATCCCAAGGCTGTAATTAGTGTATTGTCTTTGTTTTGAGAGGCTATGTTTCTTCCTCACGCTCAACTCTGGCCCTTCGTTTGCTGGGGGTATAGCCAGCACTAAAGTGCTATCGAAGCAAATCCATAAGCTACCGAGCAAAATGGGGAAATTAACCTCTTATATTCATGTATCAGTCTATCCTCTGAGTATAATACTCATGACGGCCCACTGGAAGATCGAGCATCATGTCCTGAACAAGATTGCGATAAGTCATGAATTCGGTTTCGCTGCAATTACCTATTATAAATACACTCATCAAACCCGGCAGGCCTTCAGCTGCACTCCTGTGACCCCGCGAATCTCTCTAAACACCGCCTTTCCCACAACTAAACCTCCATTGTTTCCATCACTGATATCCCGGCTGCGAGTGTGGCTTTGCTATAATGTCTATTAAATATTTAATGCATTGCAGGAATGGGGAAACAACCATAAAAGAGGGAAAATCATAAACGTTAATCACTAACGGCCAAAGACATGGTCCCTTCACGTGCATCGTTATCCGTGGCCCTAGGTGAAAGTTTTCAAAGACCGCAGGATAAGTAGCTGCTCTTATAGTGATGTTATGTGAAAATACTTAGCTGGCGCAGCGATTAACATGTCAAGAAAAAAAAAATTAATCCCTGTGCAATTAGCAGGAGCCCAGGCGTTCGATTCCCCTCAAACTGTGTTATTATTGAATAATCCGTCACCTAGAGTGGGACATTTGAGAAACTTTGCCTTACAGGAATTGGGAGATTGAAGACTTTAGCCTTTCTCGATAAGGCTGTGGCGCAAATCAGCCCTACCGCGAGGTGGTAGAATCCGACTCTAGGCCTACCTGTAAAGGCAAGGTCTGAGATTGGTGGGGTAGTAGAACAAGAGCTAAACAAGAGTTTTTTTTTAATTTTTACCTTTTTTAAAAGTAGTTGATTTACTTTTTTTTTGATTTTGGGGGGAAATCAACCGGAAATTCCGAATGCTATATAAAGTTGATTCTCTAGTAGTTTAGTGCAGTACTTACATTTCACTTCGCTGTGGAGCCAAACCGGCAGAGGGTACCAGCCTTGTACGATAAGGTAAGTGATAGGGGGTTCACCACAAACATCCTCGCTGAAGAAAAGTGACGGGCCGTGATTGAGAGAGCGAGCCACTAGCTCCTGGGGATGGGGGTGCTGTGTCGTCGGGGTGCTCGCAATAGGGATGGGTTGGCGTGCTTGGGATAAATGCTACAGTCACCGATGGGGTCTTGACGAATATCAGAGGGTGACGAACAGGGGTCTGCTGCGGCAAAAAATCAAATTCGTCAAAGTAGGGTAACAATAAAATACCTGTTACGGATCCCTGTTCGTCACCCTCTGATATTCGTCAAGACCCCATCGGTGACTATACAAGTGCTATGGTTGGTGCTGAGGCTCAACGTTCTATGGTGCGGGACTTGGGTACGGTACAATGTTCCCAAGTGGCGGCGGCCCGGGTTTTTTCTAGGGTTGCCATGGCCGGACTCCAGATATCTAGACTACAGGCTTCCGGGGGGGGCTGGGCATGATTGTGCTGACCCCAGGAAGGTTTCAGGACATGTGGCGACGTTGACGTCGATTGAATACACTTGACGGTCCTGCTGTCCTATTGCACAACTGATGGGTCAGGGGGTCAGAAATTGGCCCTAGGACCGGACTTGGGTCCCTTCCTTGTAGTCTATGGCGTACTAAGCCCAAAAGGTCTTGGCTATGATACAAGAATAACGAGATCTGGAAGGTAGATATCCTTCCTTAATTTTTAATTCGGAAAACTCACGGAATGCCCCCCCCGGGAAAGAACAAGGGTCTAATATGCCCCACACAACTAAAATGCCACACCGTGTATGGTTTGCATGCTAGTACAGCATAGCAACAACCCAAATAATCATCCAGTTGACCAAAGATTTTACTAGTTGAAGTCGCTTCTGTCATGCGCTAACACTGGTATGGTTGGTTAGGTAAACATAAATGCCCTTATTTGTTATGGGCCTTCACATAAAGACAGAATGAATGCACACAATTTTGAATATGTAGCCATCGCGAAGCATGTGTTGAAGAGTAGGAAACTGAAAAGGCATAAAGGAATAGGAAAGGTGAAAAAAGTGCGAGAGAGGCAAGACCGTACGAAGAAGTGAGCAGAGAGAGGAAAGAAAAGCGAGGAGTATAGCCAGCCGCATGGGGAAAGAGAAAACTAATGTCAAAGTTTCTTTGCTTTAGGGCATTTTGGTTTGTATGGGGCATGTTAGGCCCTTGTCACTTCCCGAGGGGGTATTCTGAGAGTTTTCAATTTTTAATTATCATACTAGACTAAGGTGTAGGGCTAAAGGAACCCTCGGTGGCACAGTGCATTTCCCGAGCTATTGGTACTTAACATGAGACCTCTAAGCTGCATTACGGTAAAAAGTGGAGCAACTGGGAATGAGGCTAGGACGTCCAGGACTTCCTCTTTTGGATTAAGGGGAGGGCATGACCAAAATATTCTTCTTGGTCCTCAATTGAGGTAAGTGAAAAGAAAAATATAGTAGGCCTTACTAGGAGAGGAAACTCTAACTTCCGAGCGAGATTTACAACAATTCTAGTTTTTACTGTATCGGCCCCACCGGCCTCTCTTATAACTCTTACAAGCCTCCATGAGAATTGTCCAAAGTGGCCAGTTTTCCCCAAACATTTTCATTAGTAGGCTGGAGTTCCCGGGTCAGCTATGATGTTTCTCAAGTCGCTCCTTCTCCTGGTATCTTTCGCCTCTACTGCTATCTCGTACCAAAACCCTGGGGCATGTTCAGGCGCTTGCAACGTCCACGATCCAGCGGTAATCCGTCGCACCTCTGATGGAACCTACTTCCGGTTCTCTACCGGAAACAAGATCCAAATCGCGACCTCCTCGTCTCTTTCCGGACCATGGACTATCAAGGGTAGTGCTCTCTCTGGGGGGTCCAAGATCAACCTTGCAGGAAACCAGGACCTTTGGGCCCCGGACGTGACCAAAGTCGGGGACACTTACTATCTCTACTACTCTGTCTCCACCTTTGGTTCTCAGGAGAGTGCTATAGGAGTTGCCACTTCTACCACCATGGAGGTTGGGACCTGGACGGACCGTGGGAGTACCGGGGTTATCAGTCATGCTGGCAGCGCATATAATGCCATTGACGGTAATGTTGTTCTTGCAGGGGATGGGTCTTACTATATGTCCTTCGGAAGTTTCTGGAGGGATATCTATAATGTCAATCTTCCCTGGAATTATCATTTTTGTGAAATAGTTTTATTGATGAAGTTATTCTACAGGTTCCTATGAACAATCCACCACTCACCATATCCGGTAGTTCCACTAGACTTGCATACAATTCCACCGGCTCACATGCCATCGAAGGTTCTTTTATCTGGTATAGAAGCCCCTATTACTACCTCTTCTTTTCAGCCGGAGTCTGCTGCGGGTATGACTCCAACCGCCCTGCTCAAGGAATGGAGTATAGAATCAACGTCTGCAGATCCACCTCTGTTAACAGCGGATATGTACTTTTCCAATCCTTAAAAGCGCTGTCTCTAGAATAGGGCAGACTAATAGTAATGAATAGGTAGATAAGAATGGCGTAGCATGCACCGCCAGCGGTGGGAGCACTGTTCTTGCGTCGCATGGTAATGTTTATGGTCCTGGTGGGCAGTGAGTATATTAATCCTTACTATTAAGGAAGGGTTAAGCTAATTGATAAAAGGGGTGTCTTCCTGGATAACGAGGCCGGTGGTGCTGTTCTATACTATCACTACGGTGGGTTTCATACTCTCTGTGTTGTGGGGACTGTGCGTGCTCAGTTTTTTCTTTCGAATACTAATTGGGTTTCAGTGGACACTACGATCGGATATGGCGATGGCCAAAAGAGATTCGGTTGGAATCTCATTAGTTGGGGTACTGGGTGGCCTGTGGTTTAGGCTGCTCCTGGTACGCGTGCTCGTTGGGATAAAGGTCGGAGGATTGGCTGTTTTTGGCACCGCTTGGTGAGATACCTAGAGGTACATGTGCACATAGAGTGGGATATCGGAGGTCAATGATAACATACCCCATGAGCGGTTAAGTGAAGTGAAGTAAGTAGTGGCAACTTGGTGATCGGCTGTCAAAATTGGTGTGTGTGAACCCCGTCTCATGCGCTGTCACACGAGCGCGATCGCTAGAGAAAAGAAATTGTTTTTTATGGTAGACAATGTCAGATATTAAGGTTATTGAAGTTGAGGTCCCTAATTATCGGAATTTTCACAAAACTCCTCAAGATCATCCTCATACTCACTCTCGCTAACCTCCTCGGCAACCCACTTTCCCGTCGCGTAATCATACACTGCCTTCTCCCTAGCATATGTATAACACAGCAAATCACCCTCCGTATCCATGACCCTCCGCAATGGCACCATCGGTGCCAGCTCCGAAAGCCCAATCATAAAGTCCAAGGTGATATTCTCCCCACCGGTACGATTCCCAAGGGGAATGCCAAACCGGAGGATAGGACCCGTAGCATCTTTAAGTCTTGCTTCCCGGTCGACATTCTGCCACTTCCACCATTCGTGATCGACGCTAGCGTGGTGAAGGTAGAATACCGGATCACCAGGGCTAGCATAGATGTCTGACATCTGGCCAGCTTCCCCGCCGACGGATAGATGACCTGCCGCGTGGAAGCCGGCATCGCTTAGGCGGAGACCTCTCTCTGTAATGCCCGTTTGAACTTTCACATCATACCTGCCGAAGGTGTCCTCACAGTGGTGGAGGCGTACGGCCTCTTCTGTTAGCCTTAGAGTTGAAATGAAGGGGGCAAAGTCCCTGCGGAGGCATTGAGGTATTTTGGCGGTGGTATTAAATGGCCCCATATGGATAGTATAATTACTGAAAGGGCCGTCCTGAACGCAGCCACCACCCGTGCGCTCAGGGACACTGAAGAAGGGGTTGAAAGTACCGTTGACGTATGGCCCGTTACCGCCGAAGCCGGTTGTGGGATTCCAGAGGGGAGAGTTGATAAAGGCAGAGTCTGAGGCAGAGTCGAGAGTCCAGTCCCAGTAGCTTTAACTTTCATTTAGTATTGGTTGGAGTGAAGAGGAAGCGAGAGGGGGGAATTACGGTTGTGAGCCACGATAACCACATTCCTCTCTCAGAGCCTTCTCGTAGATCCAAATCATGTATCGGTGCCAGTGTTGAAAAGATCCCTGCAGTTGGAGAAAAGCATCATATCAGCCTTCGGACACATGTCACAGGTCTCTCCCATTGAAGAAACAACATACAACAGCGTGGATGAACTCCGCTTGACGAATATGTATGCCTTGGAAGTCATCAAATCGAGTGACTGCACCCGGGACATTATTAGAAGTTAGAGCAGGTAGAGCCTGCAAGCATTTAACGGCATCAATATATTCCTTTTTCTCATGATCCGGCAAGAGACGCCTGTTCCCCGTTGTTAGCCGCTCAATTAATCAATTAAGCAGTAATGGATTGTAGAGAGGATTTTTTTTTAAAAAAAAATACTTACCATTCCCTGCGGACAAGAGGATTCTTACACCCCGTGTTATAGGTAGAATAAGCTTCATCAGAAGAAGTCACAGCACGACATAAGGCAAGGGGGCTAACAAGTAGCAAGAAATTAAAGAGCTGAGATAACTGCATTTTTGCGAATTAAAATTTGCTCTGACGATGTGCAGTGAGTGAAGAGAGGGAGGAGTGCCATTAAAGAGGCATTTATACTTTCCGAGTTGAATTTTGTACAATGGCCTTGCAGGGGTGTGGGCCGGAGCCAAACCCACAGCTACACACAGATCCCCTTTTTTGCCCCGGTCGTTGAGAGCTCTTGTTTTGAGTGATAGACTGTGGGTTGGGGTGGGTGATGATAGTTCGCTCCGGGATACTGTTTGATCTACTCTTGAACTGCCGGATAGACCTCTAGTTCCTCACCACTACCGGTAGTCTTTCTTCTTCACCAATTCTCCCGTCATTAGAGTGCTCTTGGCTTTTTCTTATCTCATCTCTCTCCACCAACTTCACGTCTCCCGCTATGGGTGTTTTTTTCATGGAGATCACCTGCGGGTTAAGTTCAAATAAGCATTACGGTACAACGAAAACTCCGAGCCCAACACCCTAAAACTACAAAACCTGGGTAACTATGCTTTATATAAGCAAAGCCTTATACAGAACAAAGTAAGAAATTTGTGAGGCTAGGAAAGGTGATTTAAAATAAATAAAAAATGGAGTCCTAAATAGCTGGGGTTTCGAGAGTAAGGCTATCTAACTGGCTAAGAAAGTGAATTTCTTACTGGTTGTCTTTGGGAGACTCTGTAAGTACTCTTACTTAAGTGAACTTTTACCTAAAAAATTTCAAACTAAGAGGTATAGTTACCCGACCTTTGTGGTTTTGGGCTCGGGGTTTTTGTTGCTACCGTAACGCTTACCGGTATTTGCACATAGAGCACGTTTGACCCGCGGTAATCACCCCTTATTCATTTTTCTTCTTCTACCTTTGTCTTTGTTTCATATGTCATCGACTCCGAGTTCCCTTTCCTTTCCTTGCCTTTCCTACTGCTTTTCCTCCTTTTTGAATCTAGGATATAAACCCGCTTCCATCTCGTGTGGTTAATCGGGCTTCTTTTCTCCCTTCCTAGTCACACATGTCAGTAGATGCCGGCAAAAACCGGCAAAAAGGTGCCTAGTTTAGTGACAATTGTTCTTTAGTTGAATCTAGGGATTCTATGGAATATGAAAAGAAGTGGTACATAAAGTTGATACTGCTGGAAGGTAATCTAACCCGAAAAATAAATGGCAGTGAGAACTATGGGGTCGTTATATTTATATTGATATAATTAAATTTTGTAGATAAAGGCCCCGGGCGGACCACCCTAACACCCTCAGACGCTGTGTACATTAGAAATGTTTTTTTTTTAACATAGATCTGTAAGTGCAGGTATCTCGAAGGGGGGTTCTAGGGAAGTTTTCACTGTTAAACTTAGTCTTATCACGTGCTAGTCCCGCCGATCCCGCCGCAAGGGTTTCGTCAATTTATCCTAGGGGAGGCTAGCCCGTGGTAAGACAGGGTTTATCGGTATAATATTATGTAAGAAAGGAACACTACCGGTACTCGCAATGCTGTCAAATTAGTGCGATAGAAGGATCTACAGTAGCAGTAGGCTGATACCCCCTCTCAAAATTTCCAAGAGTGCGCAAATTGCAGGCATATGAGGGAAGAGAGAAGGAGAGGAGAAGTAGGGCACATATGAGTTTGTAAATAATGGGTTGATTGAAAAGCCGAGATCACAAACCTGAACCTCATCGGAGCCATTGAGATAGTGTTGACTTGACAGCTGCCCGGCAAATAATTGCGAAATATTTGGGGAGAAAATCCAAACTAACCTCCATAGACACCTAAATGATGAAAAGAAGGGATCTGGGAGAAAAATTGCTACCACATTGATGCCACTGCAGCGATGCTATCTATGGTTCAGGTCAAGATATTTTGACTACTACCGCGATAATTTTAGAGTTCAGAGATTCATCCATTAAGTTTTCTCTAAATGCTCCGATCCTGCATGTTGTCTATTTGCACTTAATTAACCTTTTCCCTTTCCATTCTATGAGTAGTTACCCGTCCTAGGTGTTGTCAATTTCCCGAGCCGCAAAATCCTTGTCCGCCCTAAACCTGGTGAACCTCTTACGAGTACGATAACAACGGACCACACTCGTTCCGAGCGATAACCAATTGCTGGCTGTATTTAGGTTTTACTTTCCGTTAAACTTGCCGCTCGTATCCTTCGAAAATCTCAGAACCGTACCTCTTGGCGGTAGTGTTCATTTTCTTCCCATCCCTGCCTCCTCCCTGTCCCGGGCAAGAAGTATCTGGAAACAGGGATTCGCAAAATATCTGGCAGAAAATCCGTGCGTATCACAAACTCACTACTCGTATTTCTGGATACTTCTTGCCTGGGACATGTACTCGGGTACTCGGGTAAGTCTGGCGCGGTTCCACGGAATATCTGGGTTTATTCCCTATTCTGGAAATGCGCCTGACTTGTTTCCCCCTAACAAAATATGCCAAGAGAACGGGTTTGTATGGTGGAAAGCCAAAGTTACTCTATATGGAGCGCGCCCGACTTTTTTTTTTTTTTTTTTGTAAAACATTTCGATTCATAACCCCTAAACTAGCTATGAACACTATGGGCTTTTTATGGTCAAATTCAACCGTTTGCCCCAATTTTCCTACCCACAATTTAAATCAAGCCTCGGCCTAACCAACACCCAGATCCAGCTCCCTGCCATTCTAGCGGCACAGTTAGATAAACCTCCCCGGTATGGGTGTCTCAACTCAACCATAAAAATCTCCTAACAATTTCAAACTCCCATAAACAATACCTCTCGCTCGAACATGAGAAATACAATAGATAATATATCATAAATCTCAAATCCAAATGGAAATCAAACAATTTAAAAACTCCTTCCCCTATACCCTCTACCCCTCCTCCTATTCCAATAACCCCTATTATAACTCAATTCCAGTCTCAGCAAATAATCCCCACTTACCCCTGGACTTTAGTGCTAGGCTTTCAGAAGCTGGGATACTCCAACAGCTGCAGGTGTAGGATGTAATCCGGCAACTAACTGACATCTCGTTTCTTCCTCCAAAAACTCATCCACCTTTCTCCTAATTCCACTGTACAAATTCCTAGACCCTGCCAATGGATACAGAGACCCAGACTCCCCAACCACCATACATGTAACCTGCTCCTAAGTATCGCAAGATTACCTGAGGGAGATCCAGCGATACAGAAAGACAGGAGGGGAAGCGTCAATAGAATTTCTTATAAGAGATATAAGAAAGATAAGGGACTTATAGAGTAACTGTTTAACTTGTAGTATATTAATGAAGAGTGTTCTGGTGAGACTTGAGAGTTTGAATCAATAGAGGATCTCAAACTCTTTAAATACAGATAAATCATAACCAAATATCCTGTCTGTTACAGGGTAACTAACTTAAAGAGGTAGAGAAAGCTAGACCATGCAATATTCGAAATAACAGATAGAAGTCAGGAAGGCTTGAGTAATGATGGTTTGATAAAGGTAAAAATGATAAAATCAAAGTTCTTGAATTCTTAACTAAATAACTTGTTATATTATTAAGGTCTCTTCTCTATTACTTGATTTTCTCAAACTTCGGGGAATAGCCCTTACTACTTATAGTAAAACCTTGCTACTCCTGTTTCCTAACAATCATGTATCTTCTTAAGATTTCAGCTTTATCAAAGGAAGTGCGAACACTGTTTGACCCTGAATAATTGCCCCATTTGAACTCAGAGAGTCTTCCGACATCTATCTCACCTGGGGGAGTCCCTACTCTACCAGTAGATTGTCTTTGATCTCTTTCTCCTGAGAGACTAAGTGTTACGCACACGAGAATAGCTCGCTAGTATTATTAGTAGAGGCTGCGCCACTATAATGAAGGAGCGTATATCCAACCTCAAATCACCATGGTAGGAGCAACTAGAGGCATCTATGTTGATGTCACAAACGGTGACTAGCAAGAGAGGTTTTCACATGACTCATACTTATGAGTCATAGGTTTAGGTATTTTCACATGACTACGCAATAGCGGGTCATTCCTTTGTTATGATTGGTTTATTGTTTTGACATGACTCACGATTGTGGTCATATGATTATGACTTTCGCACATGACTTGTAATTACGAGTCATGGGTTTTACGCATGTGACGCAAGTCGCGCACATGATAGGTTTATTGTGTTTTGATTGGTTAGTTGTTATTGCGCAGTGACTCATATGAGTCAGCTGATGGATTTCACACTATGACTCACTTATGAGTCATAGGGGCATGTGATGCGAAGGATGAGTCATGAGTTGCGGGAAGAACGGTTATAAAAGAGAGCCCTTACGGCCTCTTAGTTTAGAGTTCTTCACGCAATCATCTAAGTTATTTCCTTATAATATACTTTACCTTATCTTTATACTTTATCGGGCCGAAGACATAGTGTCTCTCACGAGCTTAGCGATATATTGTACGAGACAGGAGTCTGTATACTCAGCTGTCGTTGTTCGTACGAACCTAAGATAGTACGATTACTATTGAGAAAGAGGTTACCTGCTGCAAGTATCGCCCGAACGGAAGAGGATTGTAACATTTGATTGCGTCACCATAGGCAGCACTTAACCAGAAACAGACAAAACGGAATCACCACAAGACGACGATATCGAAGTAGCGACATTCGACACTACCGCACTAGGAGAAGCACTAGACCAGACGCTAGGAGAATCAAGGGCCACTAGCCCAGATACACCAGAACCAGCATCGCCAGGTGAATCAGAAGCAACTACACTCCCAGGAGGAACCCGAAGGAATACGATGTCATTAGCAACAGGAGCAGCAGACACGACGGGAGGAAATACAACAGGCCCAGGAAAGGCCGGTACCCAAGTGCCGGAACTCAATGCGGATCAACTCCAGCAAATCATAACAAACCTCACTGGAGGCAATCGAAGACCAAAGATCAAAGAACCGGAAACGTTCACAGGAGAACGAACCAAACTACGAGGATGGCTAGCACAACTTAAAGTCTACTTCTCCGCGGTGGGATGGACGGAAGGCCATCACGCCGATAGAATACTATACGCCGCAAGCCTCTTAAGAGGAGATGCAGGAGCATGGATAACACCATATGCGGAAGGACGACTCTCTCACGAATGGGAAACGTGGGAAGCATTTGCAGAAGAAGTTAGGGATCAATTCGGAAGCACAGACGGTTCGGGGAAAGACAGAAAACCGATTCACATATGCGAAATATCGGCCAAAGCATTCGGAAGTTTTTACCGAAGAGGGGAGACAACGGGCATCCTACGATGGGACCCAGTCCACGACGAAATCTATCTGGAAAAAATTAATATCAGTACCGAATTGGCAATCAAGGATAGACAAAAGAAGAAGGAGGAAGAAAGACACAACCTCCAAGAGACAATACCAAAAGAATATCACGAATACCTCGATGTGTTCGAAAAAGGGGAAAAGACAACACTACCCCCACATCGGAAAGGAATCAACTTAGGTATCGACTTGGAACCTGGGGAAGAAGTACCTGACAAAAAGATATATCTCCTCAGCTATGATGAGATTCAAGAACTGCACAAATACATCAAGCAGAACGAAGCGAGAGGATGGATAAGAGAAGTGAAGGCTGAAAGAGCCTCACCAATTATGTTCGTCAAGAAAAAGGATGGAAGCCTACGGTTATGTGTGGACTATCGAGGGCTCAATGAAGTTACAAAAAAGGACCGATACCCGTTACCACTAATAGGCGAAGCATTGGACCGGTTGAGCACCGCCAAATACTTCACGAAGTTGGACATCAAAGATGCCTACCACAACATCAGAATAAGGGAAGGCGACGAACATAAAACAACTTTCAGCAGCAAGTTGGGAACTTACGAATATCTGGTGGTACCATTTGGACTATGCAATGCACCGGCCGCGTTCCAAAAATGGATCAACAGAGTACTACTACGATACATCGATATGTGTTGTATAGTATATCTGGACGACATCCTCATATACTCAAACAACCTAAAACAACACCAAGAAGACGTCAAAAACATACTGAAAGCTCTTCGACCATCAGGAATGAAGGTCAAACCTTCAAAATGCGAATTCCATAAAAAGGAAACGGAATACCTAGGATTCGTGGTCAGCAAAGAAGGAGTCAAAGTGGACACAGTCAAAACTCAAGCAATATGGGAATGGCAACCGCCAAAGACAAAAACCGAAATCCAACGATTCTTGGGATTCTGCAACTTTTATCGGAGGTTCATCCAAGGATTCAGCAGAATAGCAAAACCACTATACGAAAGAACACATAAAAAATACGATGGCAAATGGAAATGGGAAACTGAAGAAGAACAAGCTTTCGATGGACTCCGAAAAGCACTCACCACGACTCCAGTACTAGTACACTTCGACCCCAGGAGACCTATCAAAATCGAAACGGATGCGTCGAAATACGTATGCTCAGGCATACTATCACAACAATGCGAAGATGGGAAATGGAGACCCGTGGCTTATCGATCCAAAGGAATGAGGGATGCGCAACTCAACTACGATGTACACGACAAAGAATTATTAGCCGTGGTACAAGCTTTCGAGGAATGGAGAAGATATACCCAAGGAAGCAGATATCGCATTCAAGTCTTTACCGACCACAAGAACCTTACAACGTTCATGACCACCAAGGCCCTAACGGATAGACAAAGGCGATGGGTAAGGAAGTTGAGCCAATACAACTTCAAGATCATATATCGACCAGGAAGAGAAGGGGGAAAACCAGATGCCCTCACAAGAAGAACAGGGGACATACAAACCCTGAAGGAAAAACACCTGGCGAAACAGGAAGGAATACTACTACCCAAAGAACAATTCTGGGAAGAAGCAACAATCGAAGAAATGGAACTAACGGAGTTCCACGACAAAGACGAGGAAACGATACGAGAAACATCAAAGGCAGACGAAGAAATCCAAACTATTAGACGAGCTTTGGAAACGGGAGAAAAGGAGCTGAAAGGAGTTGCACTGGGGCTATGCCAATGGAAGGACGGATACCTATGGTATCAAGGAAAAATATGGGTCCCCGAACACGAAGGGATAAGAACGACTCTTATCTCAAAACATCACGATCAACCACAAGCGGGACATGGAGGAACGGCAAAAACTACCGAGCTTATCGGAAGACGATATTACTGGCCAAAGATAAGAGAAACTATCAAAAGATACGTCAAGAATTGCGACACATGTCAAAGGACCAAAGTCATACGACATGCACCATACGGACTCCTCCAGTCAAACGAAGCACCAGACCGACCTTGGAAATCGATCGCGATGGATTTTATCACAGACCTTCCAAAATCAGAAGGACATGATACGATACTAGTCGTTATCGATCGCCTGACCAAAATGAGTCACTTTATTCCATGCAGAAAAAATCTGGACGCACGGCAATTTGCAAACCTGTTTATGAAAGAAATAGTCAGGTTGCATGGGATACCACGAGACATCATCACCGATAGGGGAACGATATTCACGTCAGACCTATGGAAAAAGACAACGGAAGAACTTGGAATCGAGCGAAGATTAAGCACAGCGTTTCACCCTCAAACGGACGGACAAACAGAAAGGACGAACGCGATATTGGAACAATATCTCCGAGCATATATCAACTACCAACAAGACGATTGGTGTGGATATCTGCTACTAGCAGAGTTTGCATACAACAACGGATATCAAGAAACAATCAAGAACACGCCCTTCTTTGCAAACTACGGAATCAACCCCGAATACGAGATGATAGGACATCTCATCCAAGGAAACCAAAAGAAACCAGAAGAAATGACTCAATTACATGAGTCATTACGAAACGAAATGGTGGCAGCCCAATTACGACAAAAAGAATATTACGATCGACACCGAAAACCCGATCCGAACTTACAATCAGGGGATAAAGTGTGGTTACTACCACGAAATATCAAGACCACGAGACCATCAAAGAAACTGGATTACAAGAAAATCGGACCATTCAAAATCTTGACAAAGATTGGAACGAGCGCTTATAGGCTGGACCTACCGCCATCAATGGCAATACACAACACATTCCACATCTCACTGCTCGAACCTTACCAAGACAACCGATTTCCTTCCCAAATTCAAGAACCCCCTCCGCCTATCGAAATCGAAGGCGAACAAGAATACGAACTCGACGAAATAATCGACTCTCGACTCCACTTCGGAAAGCTCCAATACCGAGCTAAGTGGAAAGGATACTCACCAGAACACGACAAAGTCTGGTACCCCTCAGAAAACTTCAACAACGCACAACATGCAATCCTCCACTTCCACCAACGATACCCAAGTAAGCCAAGACTGGGTAGAGCTCAAGATCGAGCTCAAGCCAGACCAAGGATGGGGAGACAACGAGTCCAAGCCAGGGCCATTTCCGCCTACTAGCCCGGGCTACAACATGCCAACGGAACAGGAACTGAACGAAAGACAAGCGAAGGCCATTGAAACGGCAAAACACAATGGACTATCGTGGACGGCATGTTATGACGACGGGTGCTGGGTGCACATGAGCGAGAAACAAGGACAGGGGTGGTACCCACAAGAACCAAGACAGAAAAAACGAACCTCGAACGAAGAACACAAAAAGGTACATTGGGAACAATGTTTTCGAAACGACTGCCGGTCTCATAAGAACGAGAAGATCAAAGCTGGCTACTACCCGAGGTCGGAAGGAAGAAAGGAACCCCTTACGAAAAGGGACGAAAAAACGAGGAACGCGAGAGAAACCGTGAGGACACGGTTGGCTGAAGAGGGGGGCGAAAATTCAGAAACAACGACAGTTCCGGACCCGGAAAGTCTACGAAGGCAGATTGATGAACTGCTAGATGAACGAGACCGCCTCCAAGAACGACTGAAGGACCAACGATTGTTGATTGAAGATCAACAAACAAAAATCTCGGAACAACAACGAGCCCTGGAGGTTGGGAACCTCACCCTCGAAGTTGT
>NESQ01000481.1:0-60574 GCA_003070745.1 Tuber borchii
TATTGTCTTAATCCTGTTTGCGCTGTCATACGGCTTTCCTATATTTTACCTGGTAGTCTTAGATTTTGATGTTGTTAGTAGTCTTTTAATTTTTACAATTAGTTGAGTGCAATAGAAAACCTTTCTGGGATGCATAACGTCCCTTTTATCCTTTATCTTATCCTAGTATGTATAATGCAATCTTGTGAAATGTTAAGTTCTGTTCATCCAAGCCCTGCATATCACATCAAGTCCCTGCAATCCCGAATAGAGACTCTCTATTCGGCTCAGAGCCATCCGTGTACGTAGATTTTGAGACATTCGGAGGCCTAATTGCTGTAGGATAGTCCGAGCCCATGCCAATGATTTTCTCGAACCTTGGCTCATAGCTAGGAGTCACTGTAGTAACAATAAGATAAAGCTTGTTCGTCAGCAATATGACGCTGTTCGTCCTCAATACGACGCTGTAAGTTCGATTCATGTCGGACTTTTATCTCTATATCTAATTCCTTTTTCACCTCTAGTTCTTTCATATAAATGCGCAATCATGAATGGATATTCGAGCAGAGGTCAGTCACGCCTCCTGGAGGCCAATGTGAGCTCTCCCAAGACTTAAATATCCCATGTTTGACCTGAGTAGTAGGACTACCCCCCCGAGCCAAGGTATCATCGTCGAGACCTCCAGTAGCCTTCGCGGAGATTTCAACGCCAGTACCGGAAACACAACGATAAGTTTATTTTGAGGAAGAGTAACCTACAGATGTTCACGATTGTGACATTCCTCCCAGACGTCACCGATAGGATGAACAACGTCCTGCTAAACCACTCCTGCAGCCACTTCCAAGCAGGGTCAGGAGCTGGGTAAGATATATAAGTAAATCTAATAATTTTTTCAATTTACATGCTTATAAGAAAGAGTATAGAGGACACCCCAACGTGGGATCTAAATGGCCCTTCACAGGGGGTTCTAAATGGCCCTTCGTGGAGGCTTGCATCACAAGATCAGGTAGCACAATTACATTCCGGCCATCTCAGAGACGATTTATCACAATTCTCACCCTTTATTCCTGATACTCCTCAAGATGAAGAAATTATGCCATCCCATTCACTACATAGTATAGCTCATTCAGACTTTCCAGAGTCTAATATCGGGACCCCTATTACACTATCGGCAAAAAGCAATACATTGCAGGGTGAGGCGAGAATCATGTTTGAGAACGCTGCAAATATGGTCCAGTATCATACCTGGTTTGTTAATCCCTTTGTACAACCTGCCGAAAACTATACGCTTCTGGAAGGTTATTGGGCAAAGGCAGCTAGAAAGTTAGGTTGGGGACATAGGGTAATAGAAAGGCGGGCAATGACTTTTGTAAGTCCTTTAATTGAAGCAGAACGTCCTATTGGAGACTCATCACGGCTAATTAGATACATTTGGTTAAAATCGCGGCAGTCTAGCACCAGGTCACATCTAGTTTCACAGGGTAAGAACATGATTGAGGACCTGTATGATATCTGGCAAAAACCACCAGCCGAAATAAAGTCGCGAGTTGCCTGCTTGCTCGCAAAGGATCGGTTTATATGCCACACAAGTAAACAACAAGTTAGTAAACTCAGATCGTCCCCGGTGAGACGAGATTAGACTTACCCTGACAGGACTGTGGTTGACCCTTTACTGTGCCAGAGATAGCAAAACTCTTGTTTCATAAGTGGTACCGGGGTTCCAGAATGCAAGGGAGGACTAATAAATCATTTCTTAATCATACTAACAACGTCTTAATATACCTTACTACGGCATGTCTGTATCATTCTCTGAAGGCTTGGAGTTTCTGATGATTTTTTCAACATCCAGATTTTTCCGCTCTGACAGCACAAAGTAAGTATTGACTCGTTTAAAGGTTGAAATCCGCTGTTGTAAACTATATCATACTCACTAGAAAATTTAGATGTCTATCTTCGCCAGCATGCTACCTGGCAAAGACTGCCGCCAGGAGTGCAAGATAAAGTCGTTGAAGATACAAAAAAACCTATTAAGAAAATGCTGTGGGAGGGTGGATTGATACAGAATCAGGAGTCTCGTGCCCTACTAGAGGACAGAAAAGCCACAGGATATTTGGATTTGCAGATTTGAGACGATGAGAAAAGCGAGGTGGAGGACGATCATTCAGATCCCTAAGCGGGGGAGGCAGTTGAGGCTCCCAAACAGGAGTTGAATGGGGATACCTAACTTCCTATTTGGGACAAATATAGATTTAAATAAAATAAGTAAATAAAAGAGCTTATTATTATTATTATTATTATTATTATTATTATTTTGAATATGTTACTTAGAGTTAGACTTCAACCCGGTTTGTGAAAAAAGACATCAGGGGAAAGTCGCTTGGTGCCGAGGGAAAGTCCCAAAGAGCCATGAAGAAGGCATGAAGGTGAGAACAGTGAAGGAATAAGCCAGCGCAAGGCCACGCATCATTAAATAGTGAATGGTCCTCATCGCGAAAGCGACGAATAGCGTCCCCTTAGATATTGTATACACCGAGAAATTATTGGGGCTGGATTAGGTCATGTGGCAATGCCCAGGAGGAAGGGGAGAATTAAGCGAGAATTCGGAAAGCAGAAGAACTACGAGGAATATTGCATTGCGGACATTTGGAGTCATGAAGAGTTTGTCAATAGGAAATTCAGAACAAGATGTTTATATCAACAAAGGAACAATGCGTGGTGCAAGAGATAATGCCGGATAAACTATAGGGGAAGGTCAAAGCAGGAATCGACCAGACAATGGCGTGTTTGGACTGTTGGGAAGTATGATGGAGTCATGAGGCAGAAATCCATAACGGACCAATTCCTGGTGCAAGAGGTAATGCCCGTTAAACTAAAGTAAAAGAGTCAAGCGCGAATGGACCCTGGAATGGCGCAAAGAGGACGAAGTGCGTCCAGCAAATGTTGCATGACAACGAAATTACCGATGCAAAAAACAAATGCCCCGTAACCCCGGATTTATTCCAGAGTTATGGGGCATGGACGAGAGATACAACAACTTGAGTTTTATAATTTCACCCCGCATACCCCCTATCCCTCATGAGCTATGGGGGTCAAATGTGAACTTTTGCTGATGGGAGTCATTTTGTGTGTGTTCATGGTCAAGTTGTTGTAAGCAAACTTAGCGAGGGGTAACAGGCTGTACCAATCATCCTGATCGTAGTTGACAAATATTCAGAGGAAGCCTCGTAGTATTTGGTTGACTCATTCCATTTGTCTATCAGTCTGAGGGTAGTATGCTGTTGACAGCTTTCATTTAATATTGTGTTTTGTGCACTATATTTCCCAAAATTCGCCAGCAAACTTCCCATCCATAGCTGAGATGATTTCTGAGGGAATCCCGTAGTGTTTCCATACGTCCTTAAGGAATGCTTCTGTTACATCTCGTGCAGATGCTTTTTCTTCTAATCTGATAAAATGTGCCATTTTTGTGAACCAGTCTACTACGACCATAATCTGTGTATATCTTGCTGAATTTAGTATTTGAGTAATAAAGTCTACCGAAGTCGAAGCCCAAGCTTCAAAGTGTACTTGTAAGGGTTGAAGTAAGCTGAATAGTTTATATCTTGGAGACTTAGCTTATTGGCAAGTAGTGCAGGATCGTACGTAGTCATTAACCTAGTCGGCGAGTCCTTTCCAGTAGAAGTCTCAAGTAATAATTTCGAGTGTCTAATCTTGTCTGAAGTGTCCTGCTACTTGCAAGTCGTGACATCCTTTCACCATGAGTATGTGCAGGTCTTCGTTTGCTAGAATATAGAGTCAGTTCTTGTTGTAAAGTAGTTCATCGGATAGGGTCTATTGCAACGGCATTTCCTTTCCTTCTCTTATTATAGTTTCTAATTCACCCTTTCTCTCTAGCCAATTTTATCTTCCTTTGCCACCTGTTGAACCTTTTCCAAAAGGTCAGTCTCAAACTTCTTAAGGTTTGCCTTTGTGATAATAGTGTTAGACAATAGGACTTGTTCTTGTTGAAATGTCGGGTGGTGGTTGATATCAGAGGTATCGTAAAATTTATGTATGCCACTTGAATAGAGAAAGCATATCATTGGTTAAGTTTCTTTCAACCCTAATCATTATTCCAAGCTGCCAATTCCTTTGTCAGCTCTTTCCATGTCATCTATCTCATCTATCTCCATCCAGTCTTGATTATCTATTCTTTCTACCACGAGTGGCACAATGCAATCTCCTTTTTGAATCTCAAAATCTGAAGAGCCATGATTAATGAGAAGTACTTTGACTTCACCTCTGTAGTCTGCGTCAATAACTCCGGCATCTACCAATATAGCTTTGGTTGCCAAGCCACTTCTTAGTGAAATGCGATCGTAAGTACCACTTGGAACTGCAATTGCTAATCGGGTTTTAACAAGATGTCGGTTCTTAGCTGGAATCGTTAAGGTTTTGATACTGTAGAGGTCATCTCCTGCAGCAAGTTTATATCCTCGAGTTGGGATTCTTGTGTTTTCTGCAAGTCTTTGAACTCGTATATAGTTTTAATGTTCTGACTGAGAAATTTCCTGATAAAAAGGTGAAGAGGTTTCACCCTAAATGATTGCAATTTAGAATTTGCCGAAGTGTTTGGGTTGTAGAATTTGGTGTTCACGATACATAGCTCCCTCTTCAGAGCAGTACTCTGGCCACCTGCTTAGAGCATCAGGTTTATCTCCTTTCGAGCCAGGGCGATAGATGATAATGAAATTGAAGTCACATAATTTCTGCACCCAAGAATTTGGCGTACCATCCAGGCTTTTGTGGTCAGAAAGTATTGAAGATTCTGATAATCGGTATAGACTGTAATTGGCTTTTCCCTTCCCTAGAGGTAATATTTCCATTCAATAAAGGCAACGACAATAGTCAGCAATTCCTTGTCATTGATGTCATAGTTCATTTGTACCGAGTTGAGTTTTCGGAAGTGGAATGGGACAGGGTGTACTCATTTCCCATGAAACTGAGAAGGATGCAGCCAAGGGCATAATTGCTTGCATTAGTCTCAATGACCATATCGCGTGCTGGGTGAAAATCACATAGGATCGGGGCTGTAACGAAGTATCGCTTAAGATATTCGAAGGCATCATGCTGATCTTTTCCCTATACAAAACTCCCTTTTTCTTCCTTTAGCAGATTAGTGATTGGGGTGTAAATTTTCGAGAAGTTTTTCATTAATCGTCAATAGAAATTAGCGAATCCAATAAAAATCTGGACATCCTTTGCTGATGTCGGAGGTTTCTAAGCCTTATTTGTCTCTACCTTCTTCTCATTCACTAGCATCGTAACTTCTTCTGTTGTCACAATATATTTAAGGAAATCAACTGATTTAACATGGAACGTACTTTTATCTAATGATACTGCCATCAGATATTCCCACAACCGCTGTAAGACCTTTCGAACGAGAGAGATATGTTCTATAAGCCATTTCGAATAAATTAGGATATGGTCTATATAAATGGTGACTCCCTAGTCGAGAAATTTGCAGAGAATTTCGTTCATCGTAGTCTGAAAGGTTACTGGAGCATTGACAAGACCAAAAGACATGACCTTATATTCGTAAAGGCTATATCGAGTTCGAAAAGCTGTTTTCCATTCATCACCTTTACAGATTCTAATCAGGTAGAATCTATCCTTCAGATCCAGTTTCATGAAGATGCTTGAGTCTCGAACCTGATTCCTTAGTTCTGTTATTAAAGGAATTGGATATTTGTTTTGAATGGTAACTTTATTAAGTCCTCGGTAGTCTACTACCAATCGAAGTCGACCGTCAGGTTTCAGTATGAAGAGAATATTTGTTCCCACTGGAGACTTGCTTGCAGTAATTTTCCCTTGTTTCCTCATATCGGCGATATAGGAACAGAGAGCTTGGAGTTCTTTTTTGGCCAAGGGGTATATAGGGTCCCAAGATGGTTGCGTATCAGGTTTGAGATCAATCATGTGGTCAAAGGTACGACGAGGAGCTAGTTTCTCTGCTGTTGAGGGGCAGAATAAATCTAGGTAGTCGTGGTAGCATTTGGGCAGGCGATCAATAATAGTAACTTTCTCGTCGTCTTCTCTTTCAATTCTTCCTATAACTACCGCGTTAGGATCGTTAAGAACGTCTTCATCCCATTCAACTGAAATTCCTTCCTCTTCTGGTAACAAATATGACTGACAGCAATCTGCATTAAATGACCAAGCGTACTGATCTGCAATATTGCTGATTTGGTATTCCTGATGCCACTATCTGAATGGTATAATCATACCATATTTCCCTGCAGGAGCTCTTTCACAGGAAACAAGGGGGAGGTAATGGGTTTTTTCCAATTTCTAGGTAAAGAGGATGAGTAAAGTGCGATCCGCTGGGGGAGATAGTTTCGCTGGTAAAGCCCTGAATCTGTACTAGGTCGGATCAAGATTCATCAAGTATGTGAAGCTAATTAACGATTTGTTCGTTAATAAGGAAAAGTTTTGTTCCAGAGTCTAATAGGAGTGAAATCCGATAGTGATTTCCGAGGATATAAATGTGTGCGTATCCTTCCGGACAGTTGAATACGAACCATCTCCTCTACACACCCGGCAATTGTAATCTCAACACTATGAGAAATCAACGTCAACTTTCATCTCCTGCACTCTCGGTGAGCTGCGCCCCCCACCTCTATGATGGACTCAGTCTTGGGCCCCCGTTTCCTAGGGCCCGTCCCATCCTCCTCTTCGCTTTTGTTTTGCTTTCTCGCTTAATATTAGTATGGTCGGCAATAACCTTGCGTCCATGTTACAGACGGCTGGGATCACAGTTTGCAGTAAGAGAAAGGTTTTCATCAGGCTATGGTCAATTTCTCTGCTCTCTTCGATTACGTTTCGCTGGAGGCTGCCTAGTCAGACATGCACACTTTTCTGATAGTTCCTACGATACTTGGGTCTACCCTTCCTCCTCTCCACTTGGTCTCGTCCCGTGGCTCGGTTACAGCTACACTTCCCCTCTTTTAGCTGGTATCCTTCAACCACTCTGCCTTGTGCCCCCCACGGCTACCACAGTCGCTTCCTCAGTTACACTCTATCGTGGTATTACACTACCTCCTCGGTTGATATCAGCGCCTTGGGCTCGGAGTAATTTCAGCCGCCAACTTTTTAGTCACTTTAGGCCATCCCTACGGAGATGGTGTTTTATTCTTTGTTAGGTTTTTACTTAGTGGCAACTCAATTTTCCCCTTGTGTTCGGGCTTCCTTTTGTAATTCTTTCGTTTGTTCAGGGGAGCTTTCTGAAGGGTTTTCTGCGTCTTCCTGCTTGCTCGCTTGGAGTATTTTGCTACTTTTTGTGGGTGTGAGGTGCGGTTAGGCCCATACCATAGGGTCTTGGGGGCGCGGCTTTGATCCCATGCGGGGAGAGATGCGAGGGTTTTTCTTAATCTTAGCTAGCTCTGCATGTCTGGTTGTTCCCGGTAGTTGTACACAATACAATGCAAAACTGAGATAAAAAAAACAAAAAAAGAAAGGAAAAAAGAAAAACAAAGATTAAAAAAAAAACTTCCGGACAGTTGTAATGCCGGGGTACTTGGGCAATATTGTTTTTCTGCTTGCCAGACAGAGTAGAAAGTTTCTTGGCTCACTTAGAAGCTATGTTGATTCATTATCATAAGGTGTTTGTGACAACACCCAAGTCGTTTCGACCACTTAGGTCTCCTCAGACAAACTAAATTTAAACAGAATAATTAAAAAATACCCTTATATTCTTGGGCAGCCCACAACAAACGGTCATTACCCCCTGCCGAGGAGTTCCCGAAAAACATAAAAGAAATTAACAACGGAGTGGGAAACTTTGCTCATTTTTTTTCATTTTATCAGTGTTTTTGATTTTCCTTCTGGAGTTGCACCGTTACTACCCACACCTTAGGGTACCTTTGTGCAATATGAAAGGGAGTGAGCCCACTCCTTTTTTACGGGTCCCCTTTTTTCCCCAGCTTCCTGGAACAGTAGTTGGCCGGAATGTCCTATGTCTCGTCCACTTTCCGGTGGCCTTCTTTTAGGTCACACTGCCCAGGGTGGCAGGAAGCAGAGTAGTACAAGTCTATGGTTGATACTCACCATAGGAAGTTCCCCATCCTTTCCCCCGGGGTGGACAGTAATTGTGCAAATAGGATGTAATGTTTGCATAAAGGTGGTAACTTTTTTCGGGTAAAAAATTAAATGTCATTTTTTAGTTTCATGGTTTCGCAAGCTTTTCTCTTGGTAACATCAGATGTCTTTTTCAATTATATCAATCCTTTATTGATTCCTGCCGGCCGTAAAAATTTGTTTTCCTATTTGTTTCTCAAAATCAAGGTAAGTGCGGCTACCTTGTCATTCTTAACTAGGTGGTTGGCTTTGATGTCAGTACACTAAGTCAGGTTGATTTGGGCTTATGGACCTAGAGAGACCAGTAGGTATTAATAAATCGTTTTATAGCATCTCAGTATCTGATAATTCCCAAATAAGCTAACGAGAGGATCGATAAATCTGATTGACTTTAGGGATGGGTTTTTGGTACGAAGGTAGTTGCTCCACAGCTAAGGTTCTTGTTCGCTGTCAGAACGGGAATTTTGTTTTATCCCATCCCATATTATTTAAAAAGGTTGTTGCCATAAGAGCTTGTCTTCTGCACTTCTGCCATCGGTGGTTGTCAAGATGGCAATGAGTGCAACCGTACTCCTTTTTTCGTTATACTACCAGTTCATCAGAAATTCCCTTTTCTGTCTCCTTCTAGTCAGTATGTTGGTCTTTGGAATTATTTTTTGCCTGCGCAGGTGTCATCCGAACAGCCTTTCATCTGAAAGCATATTCTTTTCGACCTTTATCGGTAAAACTATCTGGTTCCTTCTTTGAGTTAATACCTTTATCATTGTTGACATCTTGTTTTTGCTTAGTCATCGCCATTTGTGGAGTGATTATCAATTTCTATAATTTCCACCATTTGAGAAGTTCCTCCTCTTGTCTTCCCATATCCCGAAGAATCTCCATCCATTCTTCATAATTAGTAAACTTAAAGTGAGAAAGTCACCTAAGAATGTTCTCAGGAAGTTTACTCTCTGCCCTTACCCTCCACGCTATTTCAGTGAGGCCTGCTTTGATGTTCAGGTTTTTGAGAAGAAGAAGGTAGGTATCGATTCTGCCCTTGTATGTGACTTTATCCATTTCTTCAAGGGCTCTTTGTTCTTCCTCTTTTCTGATATATCGTTTGGTTATTTCTTGTCAGAATCGCTCCCACATGGAATAGGCGGGGTCTTGAGTGTAACCCCCTAAACCCCCATGACTTTTCGGTATTTCTCCGAAAAAGGTGCGAGCTTGTTACCCTTTGTTTTACCAAGAGCAAACACAATTCGATGGCTATGATCTTCCCATTGCATAGGATTGAGGTCAAAATAATCTTCGCAAGCTGTTAACTAGTTTCGTACATCCTGGTTATCTTCTGCCTGAAAGAAATAAGAAGGTTCAGTGATCTGCTTTAATGGTCGCTGTACTTCGCTAATATTTTGAAAGAATACTAGCATAGCTCTGGTATGCCGGGAAACGTCTCTGAGAATGGGCGTTTTTTGAGGAGGGCCTGCCGGCCTACTGCCCTTTCGGCCTTAGTCACCTTCTCCATCTTTATCATTGTCATTAGAGTCGTCAAGGTTTGGGTCTCCACCAGTATTACATGGCGGAGGTGGGGGTGGTGGCTAGTTTATTCCTTCTCTTCCTTGAACTCCCTTTCCTTTATCTGGAGGAGTTGATGCTGACTTTTTTGTTTTGTTGGTAACATTACGAGTTTCCAAGGGGTTGGACAGACCTCGGTTGGAGGGTCCAGGTTCACCATCTGTCGCAACCAAAGTAGTCACGCAATAAGCCTTTAATTGGGCTTCGAATCTTCGGACAAGGTTGTCAATTGCGGTTTGTCATTCTTTAGCTTGCTGATTCAAGATCACTGTTGCTTTCTCGTGATTTTCGTTGAATTGGATGGTAGTAATTTCGTCCTGTAATTTCAACATTTTTGCTGCTTCAATTTATTGTTTCTCAAGTTCCTTTTTCCATCTAGCCTCTTACTAATCAAACCTGCATTTAAGAAAGAACAGTTGTTCAGCCAATTCAAGATCTCGGCTTTGGGAGTCCTCATTATCGCCAGCCCGTTGCTCTCGTTGTAGCCTAAAAGCTTCTCAGACTTCTTCTCTTAACCAATCTTGTTCTACTTTCATCGCATTATGGAGTTATAGTAGGTCTTGTCGGTGTTCGACGAATTCTGCTTCGGTAAGTTCCTTGTTGCTGGCCAAGCGTCTATTAAATAGTTGGAGGTTGGTATATGCTGTCTGAATCTTGGCCGTGAAGCTACTTATGGCAAGATATGTTTCATCCTGGCTTTGCTGGATTTCTCCCAGGATGAACGGAAAAGTATCTGCTAATTGGGTTCTGAATTCCACATAGGGGTTGTGTAACGTTCCAAGTTCGCGAGGTATAGTGCAATAGGTGACGATCAATCCATATAGTAAATGAGAACATTCTTAGGCCGTTCCTACGTTGCCAACATGATACAACGCTGTTCTCTTACTAAGTTGATTTATGAAGAAGGGATATAAAGAAGTATCATTCAAGATAGTAGATAGGAAAGTACTTAGATGACTGCGTAAGGAGCTAACTACAGGTCCCAAGCCTCGCCTTTTATATCGGCGCCTCCTCACATACCTAACCCTGGTGACTCATACCTCTAAGTCACACGCCCCTATGACTCTAAGCGAGTCATAGTGTGAAATCCGTCAGCTGACTTCTATGAGTCAACTGCGCAATACATGAAACCAATCATCGCGCTCCTAACTAGTCATGTGCCCAAAGGGGTCACATGCGCGAGACTCATGACTCATAACTATGAGTCATGTGCAAAATACATATCAAGTGACCACCAAGTGTGGTCACGCGCATAACATAAAACATATAACAATAATAACTATGGCTCGCAAGTGCGAGTCATGTGAGAGGAAACACAAACCTACTATTCATAACCGTGAATAGTGTGAAACCAATTCCTTCACTAGTCACCGTTTGTGACATTAGCTCCCTCCCCCACTAGGATCGGTCCCACGATCCTAAAACCTTCTTTCTCTTAATTCCTTCGCCTCAATCCCATGAGGCGACCACTTCCTCAGGCTTCGTAGCCTCTTCTCCGTTGGTGTGCTTCTCCGCTTCCCACTCTTTCCCCTCGACTGTAATGCCGATGAAATCGGCAAACTCCTTATCCTCTTCGATTGCTTTGGCCAACTTGGCCACCTCCTCTGCCGCTCGTCGTACTCGAGTCTGAAGCTCGAGCTTCTCGTATGCGCGGCGTCGGTCGCTGATCGATGCCCGGCGGGCATTCTCCTCCGCGATGACTACCCTTCTTTTCATCGCACGATTTTCCTCCTTGAGGCGGCCCATCTCCTCGACCATCCTCACCATCTCTTCCTGCAGTT
This sequence comes from Tuber borchii, assembly GCA_003070745.1. Taxonomy (NCBI): domain Eukaryota; kingdom Fungi; phylum Ascomycota; class Pezizomycetes; order Pezizales; family Tuberaceae; genus Tuber; species Tuber borchii. The sequence goes on from NESQ01000481.1 coordinate 11,433, forward strand.
CGACCACGAACTGCCCCACCTCGTGGTGGGCCTTCGGTTCTTCGGCTGGCTCGCCCCAGCGCACTTTCTTACCCTTGCGCTGGGGCTGTCGTCGTGTCGTTCTTTGGGGAAAATATGCCCCTTGTTTGTCGCTAAGGTGCACAAGGCACCCGTGGTCGAAGCAGGCCGTCCAGCTCATGGCGGCATGCGGCGTCTCGGTCCTCTTGGTGGCATTGCTTGCCTCCCCGTTCTGTTGTGTAGGGTACTTCATCTGGTTCGTGTGGTGGTAGTTGGTAGTGGTAGGGTTTGGAAAAAGATAAAAGGCTTTTTCGATGAGGGTAGAAGGTAGTCTGTTCAGTGTGTCGAAGCTTGCTGGTTCTCTTCCTCTGTCGTGCCGACTGGCTGCCTCTTATGCGATTTCGCCCTCCCGCTATTTTCTTCTTCCTTGTAATCATTTTCTTCTCGTCCTGTGTATATTGTATGTTTTCTCTTTTCTTGTCGAGTGGTGTGATTTTCTCATTCGTTTCTTGTCGTATGATTCTTCGGTTGCATAGGCTGTTTCTTTTCCTGCCTCTCGTGTTGTAATTGTTTGGTTATTTCTTGTCTTCTGACCTTTCCTTGCATCGGATAATGCTTATCATGCATTCCATGTCGTAATCTTTCGGTCGCTTGTTGTCTTCTGATCATTTCGTGCATCGGTTAATGCTTATCATGCATCCCGTGTCGTAATCTTTCGGTCGCTTGTTGTCTTCTGATCCTTTCTTGCATCGGCTAATGCTTATCATGCATTCCGTGTCGTAATCCTTCGGTCGCTTGTTGTCTTCTGATCCTTTCGTGCATCGGTTAATGTTTATCATGCATTCTGTGTCGTAATCCTTCGGTCGCTTGTTGTCTTCTGATCTTTTCGTGCATCGGTTAATGCTTATCATGCATTCCGTGTCGTAATCCTTCGGTCGCTTGTTGTCTTCTGATCATTTCGTGTGTCTGCTATTCGGCGCAGATAAACCCTTTGGTTCCTCCTTGGTCGGTTGATCAGAGACAACATTCCCTATGGCTACTAATGTCCAATAGGTACTTCCATCCAGTGGGGTGTTCCCACGGCGTGTTGCTTCTTTTCTCCCTTCCTCTTCTTTTCTTGTTTGTTGTTTCGATAGCCGAGTACTCTTGACTCCTATCGTTCATGGCCGTCGTTCATCCGCTATCCTGTGCAGAGAGGTTTCTTGTTGTTGTTTCGATAGCTAAGTACTCTTGACTCCTATCGTTCATGGCCGTCGTTCATCCGCTATCCTGTGCAGAGAGGTTTCTTGTTGTTGTTTCGTGGTAGGTGACCGACTTCCCTATGACTTCTGAGGTTCATAGGTACTTCCATCGTTTGATTCGAGTCAATCGTGTGTGGTTCCTTTCCATCTTGTATGTAGCTAACTGTACTTTTACAGTTGCTTCCTTTGTTGCGAGACAAGTAGCTCATTTCTTCCCCCCCTCCGAGGCGAGTATTTCAGTAGCTCATTTCTTCCCCCCCTCCGAGGTGAGTATTTCAGTAGCTCATTTCTTCCCCCCCTCCGAGGTGAGTATTTCAGTAGCTCATTTCTTCCCCCCCTCCGAGGCGAGTATTGTTTTCGCTCCCCTCCCCCTAGCCTTGGTCCCACAAGGCTATCAATTCAGAAAAAACAATTTTCCTGAATTTTAACTTCTCAAGTAGGGGTGAGATCTTTCCGTTTTAACTTGGAAGTAGATCTCTAGGAGTAAAATCGTTCTTTGTTCGTCTTCGCTTCATTCTCATTCGCTTGTCGATATCGTTTTCGTTGAACCTTGCTGTTGGTAGGTTCATTCGTACTTCATTCGTCTTTGCTTCTCTCTCGTTCGCTTGTCGATATCGTTCTCATTGAACCTTGTTGTTGATAGGTTCATTCGTACTTCATTCGTCTTCGCTTCTCTCTCGTTCGCTTGTCGATATCGTTCTCATTGAACCTTGCTATTGATAGGTTCATTCGTACTTCCTTCGTCTTTGCTTCTCTCTCGTTCGCTTGTCGATATCGTTCTCATTGAACCTTGCTATTGATAGGTTCATTCGTACTTCCTTCGTCTTCACTTCTCTCTCGTTCGCTTGTCGATATCGTTCTCCTTGAACCTTGTAAGGGGTGTGCCTTCTTCCCTCAGGCTCTCCTGACCCCCTTACTAGCTCATTTCTCCCCAGCTCTGGTCCCACAGAGCGACCCTCCGAGCCCCCCTCTTCCCCTTATAGGGTGTAGAATATCAGAAAAAGAAAAAAAAATTTCCGATTTTGGGGTCGGTTTCTGTCTTCTTGTCTGGCTGTTTTTGTCGTTCGTCTTTGTATATCCTTGGTAGATAATTCGCCAGATCTATCCTGTTGTGTTTTTGACTCGATGTCCCAGTAAAGGGTTCCAGTCCTTGTCCTTTGATGTCCGATCGTGTTGTTCGTCCGGATTCCAGTTTCTTCATAGCCCCCCCATGCAGGGCTCTTTTCCTAGGACCCACGCCGTAGGGTCCTCTCCCCCGCTCAGGTACTCCCCTTGAAAGGGTTTGTAGTCCTGAGGGTATTCCCTGTCCATGTCCCTTTGGTGATCGTCAGGTATTGAAAAGGGAGACGCAGTCAAATGTAACGTTCCAAGTTCGCGAGGTATAGTGCAATAGGTGACGATCAATCCATATAGTAAATGAGAACATTCTTAGGCCGTTCCTACGTTGCCAACATGATACAACGCTGTTCTCTTACTAAGTTGATTTATGAAGAAGGGATATAAAGAAGTATCATTCAAGATAGTAGATAGGAAAGTACTTAGATGACTGCGTGAGGAGCTAACTACAGGTCCCAAGCCTCGCCTTTTATATCGGCGCCTCCTCACATACCTAACCCTGGTGACTCATACCTCTAAGTCACACGCCCCTATGACTCTAAGCGAGTCATAGTGTGAAATCCGTCAGCTGACTTCTATGAGTCAACTGCGCAATACATGAAACCAATCATCGCGCTCCTAACTAGTCATGTGCCCAAAGGGGTCACATGCGCGAGACTCATGACTCATAACTATGAGTCATGTGCAAAATACATATCAAGTGACCACCAAGTGTGGTCACGCGCATAACATAAAACATATAACAATAATAACTATGGCTCGCAAGTGCGAGTCATGTGAGAGGAAACACAAACCTACTATTCATAACCGCGAATAGTGTGAAACCAATTCCTTCACTAGTCACCGTTTGTGACAGGTTGGGGCGAATTCTAGAAGTTCTTTGTAAACTCAGACTTGATGTTGCAAGGAAATGTGAACCTGTTTTACTCAGGGCAAAGGATCCGGTTGTAGGAGTATTTGAGTTATCGGTAGGTGGTACTGATCCTGTTGTTGTGGAACTGTTGTCACTAGTATCTATTGGATCGGTAGTTGGTGGAACAGGGAAGTCTGGTTGTCGTTGATCAGATATGATAAAAGGTACGCAATATTAAGGGGAAGTAGCACTCGATAATTGCAGAGAGTAGACTAATGTTTTGCTATAGTAAAAGCTTTACCATAGCTTTGGTAGATTCAGAAGTTGTAATTTTGTTTCTTATCATGAATGTTCCAAACGGTTCCAAGTGCTATATTATGGAGGTTTCTTTCGTATTCTAGACAACAGACTGGAAAGAAGTTGTATGGAATAGCTCGTTTGCACTTCTTGCAAGAAGGGTACTGGAAGAAGCTATCACAATTGAAATATTGCCTTGGTATGTTAGAGGCTAAGGTATTGTAGGGGAGCCTTGGTGACTTGAGGCTAACAATATAGTGTTACAGACATCAGCAAAAAAACAGCCTGCCCCCTGTGACTCATGTCGTTGAGTTTTACGTTTTGGCACATCGTGAGTCCTATGATCGCGATATTAAAAATCCCGTTAGTTTGACTAAAAAAGATGATATTAAATCAGTTTTCTGCAAAATATGAGCAATTTTTATTAAGAACTCACGGACCTTTTACATACCGAAGTTGAGAAATTTGAGTTCATAACATACAACTTTGTAATGTAAAATGTCTATGAGATATTGATAAAAATAGCTCATATTTTGCTAAAATTAAGATTTGTATCTGATCATTAGAGGAGACAATCGGAAGCATCATGATTAACCGGGGTCACTCGCGATTAGCCAAAACATAAAACTCAACGACATGGCTCACCGTGGAGCACAAAAGACAGATTTTTTTTTTGCTGATAGAGTAACTAACTCAAAGGAATAGAGAGAGCTAGGCCGTATAGTATTCGAGATAACGGAAGAAAGTCAGGAAGGCTCGAGTAATGATAGTTCAATAAAGGTAAAGTAATAACGTATAAGTTCTCGAATTTTAACCTTAATAACTTGTTATATTGTTAAGGTCTCTTCTCTGTTCCTTGATTTTCTTAAACTCTGGGGGAATAGCCCTTACTACTTATACTAAATTCTCCCTCCTTCCTGTTTCCTAACAATCATGTATCTTTCTAAGATTTCAGCTTTGTCAAAAGAAGTGCAAATACTGTTTGACCCTGAATAATTGGCCCACTCAAACTCAGAGAACTCCCGATATCTATTCCAGCTGAGGGTGTCCCCTCTTCACCAGTAGATAGTCTTCGATCTCTTTGTCCTGATAGACTAAGTTCATATATACGGTCACAATGCAAATATAGTAATAGTTTTTTATCGTGAACTATCCAGTAATCAGTTCGAATAGCCAGATAATAACGCATAATACATAATATGCATATTCACAGGATGAGGAATCAAGCATTCTCACTTTATCTTTCCAATCAGTAATCAACCTCATAGAATGTGAACTCTTCCGGTATCACGAGTAGTTAACATAGATGCCTCTAGTTGCTCCTACCATGGTGAGTTGAGGTTGGACATACGCTCCTCCATTATGGTGGTACAGCCTCTACTAATAATACTGGTAAGCTATTTTTGTATCTGTAATACTTATAATATAAGAGAAATAAATACATATAGAATACAATCCTCAACTAATACTTGGCATATAAGATAATATTTCTCTTGCCATTCTCCTAAGAGAAGTTGAGAGCAGAAAATAAATTTTTTTTAAGATAGATAAAATTAATATACTTTTTAAAAGTAGGGGATATTTGGCTAGAAACAAATAGATTCAATCTTTCATTATTGTTATGCTCTTATGAAAATATCCATCACAGGTTCATCAATTCACACTATCAGGCAAATTGTGATTCAGATATCATACTAACTATAAGTAGACTATAACTATCGGCAGTCTAGTTGTCTATAGAGAAAATACTAGAATGGATCTAAAGCTACACTAAATTGAAGAGGAAGAATAAATCCCGTGATTTTTAAATAACTGTATGGATATATCAAGCATATCATTTGGTCAATTATTAAGTAATATTTTCTTTACTTAATTATATATATATAAGTACTAACATGTATCTAGATTAGAAAGAAACTGTCAATCTATCTGATGTCTATATCGAGATAAGGCCTGTAAAACTAAGTATGGAATCAAAAAGATTTACTCTTTTTCACTAATCCATTGACTTATCTTACAATTCTTAATATAATTCTGAGTATTATGGAGTTTGTAGGCCTACAAGTGGATATATTCACTATATAAATAGTGTGTTCTGGACCTTCATACATTGTATTAAATATGAAGCTCAAGATGCTGAAATTCAGGTTTGTGTTAATTTCAGAAGTAGTAGAAGAAGGGAGCACCTGGGAGTATGGAGAGTTCCAAGTCAAGTATGAGTTAAGTTAACAGATAAGGCAATATTAATTGGATAGAAAATAATGAAATTGATACTAGTACAGGGTGATAAAAGAAAACTGAGGATGCCAAAAATAGCTAGGTTAGACTTGCTAGATATCATACCAAATAAATATAAATACAAGAATATTGACAAAAGATCTCTTATATCAAGAAATAAATGATTTTTTTAATACAAAGCTGTATATATCAGACTTTACTAAACTCTTCAATAGGGCAGTAATATAGAGCATGTAAGATTCCTACAATCTTTCTGTCTTTTGAAGTACTACGCTCAATAAATATTTTACCAATATTTAGCTATAGGATGTCTGGTTAAGCGATATACTCTATTTATGAAGCTTTTGAGGTATCAGAGTTATATTATTTATTTAAAATAAATAGTGTTAGTATTATTCTTATAATACATAATAACAATTCTACAAGTTTAACAAAGAGTTGTTTATAATCTTCTCAATTATTTTATAACCCTGTTATAGACATTTACTCATCTAGTCTTAAGATTCAATCTGCAATTTACTAGATTACAATATAATAAACTAGTCTATACTCCTTGAGAACTAGCTGAAAATCTGCTCTTACATTTTATACTGAGCCAAAAATATTTATTTCTATTTCAGTTTTACCAAATTTCTCTCTTTTCTCTTTAATTCTTTGCATTTTTCTTTCTCTCTCAAACTACAGTTACTAGACATAAGTCTTGGTGATTGCACTATCTGGAATACGGTCTGTTCATAGGGAGGGTATTGCGCAACTGGGGAACAACGATAGAAAAATATATTAAATATTAAATACAACTACTAGTACTTCATATACCACTCTTTTACCTCAATCACTGCCACCACCATAGAAGGCATTGATTTCCAGAGCTTCTCAAAGAAGCTATTAGGGATAGCAGCCATACATGGGATAAGACCTCTGCTAACCTATCCCGTACCTTTTCCAACACCTCCCTAGTGTCTAGAATATTCAGATACTGCTTGTGGAGGTGCCGTTTTAGCACTACCTGGGCCTGTTCCATGGGGCTCAGATCAAGCGAGAGGGGTGGATGATCTTCCAGTTCTATATTATTTTCTTCCAGCCAGGCTAAGGTGTCTTTTGCTGTATGAACTCATGCATTATCCTGCTGAAGAAATAGACCTTCAACCTCTATATACTCAGCCATTTCTTCTATAACAGGCCCTAAAACAAACTCTAGCACACCAATATAGACATTTCTGTCTACCAGAGCCTTCCTAATTGAGAGTAATAAATCCGACCTTTTCCCCTCAAAGCAGGCCCATGCCATCAGGCCTACCTTATTTGCCCTTGCTCCAGGCTGAATACAATCAACCTTCCACTACTCCTGAGGGGTCTGGAACACCTAAACGCACTGAGGATCTGCAGATTTTCAAACTGTACACTTATCGCTATAGAGGATCTCCCGAAAATCATCTATCATCCAATTGTTCTTCTCTATCACTCATGCAAGTCTAGCCCTAGTCTGCTCTTCCTTTAATTTTAGCCCCTTCTAGGCTAGCCACTTGCACATATTGGCTTTGCAAAGCACTTGATCCATCGTTCTGATAAATACATATAGTGCATACAGGTTGCACAACTCCAAATGGGTTATCGTATAATGATTCTTGGTAGCGCGTATTATGGTGCATTTTTCTAAGCCACTCAGCAGGGTGGGTCTTCCAAATTGTAGGGAATTCTCAATTAATTCTCGCTCATATGCTCTCATTAGAAAATTCTGCACAGATGACCAGGGGCGACTAAGTCGGTATGCGATATGGGATATGGTCTGAAAGGCCTAGAAAAAGGCAATAATCATGCCCTTTTCAATGTTTGTAAACTCTCAGTATACTGTTTTAGGTTTATACCAGGATAGATTTACTCTTTTGGGAGGTATTGTGAGCTTTGTTTGAATGGTAGTGTAATGCACCTGGTAATGTGTACATGATATTTCTTCTAAGTGTGGTATTTATTCTCGCTTAGCGCTGCTGACTAAGCTTTCACCAGAACTTATGTCTAGTGACTGTAACTAGAAATATCTCACTTTTGACATGCTATCATAGCTAGGACAAGAGAGCAAAATCAATTCTATCAGATACATTACTGTATGACTAGACTGTACTTTTTCAATAAGTTGTAGTTTTTTCTTTTTTTTTTTTTTTTGTATCAGTTTTGCATTGTATTGTGTACAACTACCGGGAACAACCAAACATGCAGCGCTAGCTATGGCCAAGAAAAACCCTTGCATCTCTCCCCTCATGGGATCAAAGCCACGCCCCCGAGACCCTATGGTATGGGCCCAACCACACCTCTCACCCACAAAAACGTAGCAAATACTTCAAGCGAGCAAGCAGGAGGATGCAGAAAACCCTTCGGAAAGCTCCCCTGAACAAACGAAAGGATTACAAAAGAAAGCCCGAACACACGGGAAAAATAGAAACTCCACTAGATAGAAACCTAACAAAGAATAACACACCATCTCCGTAGGGGCGGCCTAAAGTGACTGAACAGTCGGCGACCGACATTACTCCGAGCCCAAGGTGTTGACATCGACCGAGGAGGTAGTGCAATACCACGATAGAGCGTAACCGAGGATGCGACTGTGGCAGCCGTGGGGGGCATAAGGCTGAGTGGTAGTAGGATACCAGCCAAAAGAGGGGAAGTGTAGCTGTAACTGAGCAATGGGACGAAACCAAGCAAGAAAGAGGAGGGGTAGACCCAAGTATTGTAGGAACTATCGGAAACGTGTGCGTGTCGGACTAGGCAGCCTCGAGCAAAACGTAATCGAAGAGAGCAGAGAAATCGACCGTAGCCTGATGAAAAGTTTTCTCTTACTGCGAACCGTGATCCCAACCCTCTGTAATATGGACGTGAGGGTGTTGCCGACCGTGCTAATGCTAAGCGAGAAAGCAAAACAAAAGCGAAGAAGAGGATGCGACGGACCCTAAGAAATGGGCGCCCAAGTCCAAATCCATCATAGGGGGGGGGGGTGCAGCTCACTCAGAGTATGGGTGGTGGAGGTTGACAATGATTTCTCATGGTGTTGAGATTTCAATCGCTGGAGGTGTAGAAGTGATGGTTCGTGTTTCAATAAGTTGTTGAGTACATAATTATATATACTCAAAACAGGAAAAAGCAGTAATACAAAACTCAATTCTACCATGCTAGCAACTGAGAAACATAATGAATAGGAAGAAAGGAGAGAAGCAAATATCATTTATAATTATTGACAGAGTTTGAAAGAGTTTGAACATACTGGATAATAACTAGATATAATAAATAGCTATGTATCTGGTATCATACTTAATTAAGTATCTCTCACATGCTAATCCCTAATGTACTTCTCTATACTATTATTGTTTTGATTAACTAACATGTAGGTTGATTTATAAGCTGAGTTCAAAGGCTGAGGCAGTTGGGTACAAAGCACATGTATGTAGCTTTAGCATGGTAATAACAAAAACCTGTAAAGCATATGCATCCTAACTCAGTCCAAGGATCAAAACCCATCGCTCTAAGTTTCTCTCACTAACCATATTAAGAGCAGTCCTTGTAATAAGGAAATTCACCAATTTACAAAGAAAGCTCTCTGATAACATCTAAAACAAAGTACAAAAATGAAAGAAACATTATCTACAATCACTTAAAGAAAAATCAAACCAAAATCTAGAGGGCCCGTAGTATCCATAAACAGTGGAACCGGCTAGGCATTATATTTAGACCGAGGTATTAATATCAATCAAGGAGGCAGTTGAATGCTATGAGAAAGATAAACCGAATAGAGCGACAGTGAATGTAGTCAAACAGAGTAGGGGTAGTATCAGTGCCAACCAGGTGGGGAAAAGAATAATAGGATGCCAGCCAATCCAAGCAAGGGAATAGTATAGGGAATAGGTAGACTCACTCCAAGCTATTGAAATAATCAGTAACTGTGTTTGTATCTAACTAGGTACTATGGGGTATAGAAATAGGCTTATAGTAGTTAAAGGTTTTTCTCACTAGCTAGTTGTTTTTTTATTACATAGATAGCTAGTTAGTATGTGAGGCAAGAGGGACTAGCTTAGATTATATAGTCTCTATAAAGATAAGTGTTTATAAGCTACCATAGGTAAATAGACTACGATAATAAGAGACAATACACACAAGAATCATTTCTCTACACTTTTTGACTTTTCTTTCAATCTTTCATTAGTGTAATCATCAAGAATCATCAGAAATCTTTACTTTTTTTCTAGCTGTATGAGCAGTGATTGCCTTTGCCAGAGGTTTGATTGTTTTCTTTTCTTTCATTTCCATTTGTATACTCATTTCTATTCTGGAAGTGATTTTACTACTATCTATAGCTACCAAGCATACAATCTGGAATACTCTTCTTAATACCCTCTTAAAAGAAGAAAGAGAGTTGCAAGATCAACTGTGGCCTGTTGAAGTATTTTCCCTTACTGCAAACTGTGTTCCCAGCTATCTGTAATATAGGTAAGAAGGGAGTGTTGCTGACAGTACGAAAGCTAAGTACGGCAAAAGCTAGATAAAAACAGGAAAAATATTGTGAGTTGAAGAACCATCAACTAAAAGAGAAGAAGAATTTCCAAGTATAATCTTAAGAGAAATAGAAAGGGTGTAGAGGCAGACCACCCTTGGGCAAGCTGAAACTATCCCAAAGAGAAGGGAAAGTGCTAATGTTTCTGGTGGTGTTAAGTACTTTCCAAACATTAGGAAAAGGTTTTACGCACGTTCATGATAGTCCTAAACGCTCCTAGTCCACCAAGGGGGGTCATAGTCCCCGTGGTCCACATAGTCCACTCCAATCCGCTCTGAACTATACTTTTGAAAATTTTACCAAAAAAGTGGAATAGGGTGGACCAGGAAGCACTAGGGTGAACCATGGGGACCAAAACCCCCTTTGGTGGACTAGGAGTGTTGTAGACATTTTGCTGATAAAGAGGAAATAAAATTCAAGCGCAGGAGGTATAGAGGAGATGAAGGATGCCTCTCTGTATTAATACTATTACAACTATTGTATTATCCCTAAACATATAATTCTTTAAGAAGAAATATAATTTAACAGCAATACTGTGGTCCGTTGAATTGAAGAGAGAGAACTATTATATTGGCCATGGTTTAAATTACTAAGAGTAGATATTAAATGAAGTAGTAGTGAGAATGGACAGTTGGAATACATGGAAAATGTGTAGATTTATTTTTAATAATAATATTATGTAGTTTATTGCCTTGAAGTTTAAAACTTAAAATCTTGGAATCATATGACATCACTCCACTGCCTAGCTATAGCTGCACTAACCCATATTTGTGAAATTGGCCACAACTTAGAGACAGTCAATTGTCCAAGCTATCAGGGCAGGTACCGCCATTATTCAGCTTCGAGTTATAAAAGCCGCCAGTGTATCATAAGCTAAAGAGGTCCAACTATCTTCACCTCTTCTGTGATTCTTCCCCCCCACGCCCTCCCCCGATGAACCACGAGGCTATATCGAGCGCGGCTCTGGCCAGAGTATACGTGCCGGAAATTAATTGTTGAGAATTCGCGGGACAAAAATGGGGACTTGAGCTCCGATTGGTACTGTAGTTGTTGCATTCGATATCGACTTGCCCTTGCCTAGGAGTAACTTATGTCTATTCAATGAGCATCACAGGCGTAGTAAGGCTTACCATTAACTTTTATACACTCAAACACATCCAATGCAATGTTTTCCTATATGGTGAGCCCTGGCATAGCGAGTATTCACCGTTTATTGGCTTACTTTTATTGGATTGTGGGGGTTTATGCAACAGTTTAATGAATTTTTTAAGCTAGTGCTGGTCGTGCAGGGTGCTCGCCGTGTAGAAAAACATTACATACGCCGGTTCATAATATTACTCCAGCCTTTGCATAAAGCCAATCGATACACCTACCTATTATTTGTAGACTCTAGATGAAGTTGTGACAATGGAGGTATACCTTATCATGTCTACCTTCTCCCTCAGTACCGGCTCCAATACTACACTCACGCCTAGCGTCGGGTATGAAGAATGCAGAACCGATTTTATACTCAGATTGGCAGCCTAAAGGTAATAAAGGTGTTCGAGATTAATCAATTATTCCTTTCATGTGGTTTTCTCGAATTGCGTAGCTTGCCTAGCCGACTTAGCCAAGCCGGGGAGCTCGGGGGTATCATACTTGAAATTTTCCGGCCCGGAAGACCGCGAAGCCATTTCTCATCTAGGCAAACATTCGAGCAAACATTCAAGCAAACATTCAAGCAAACATTCACGAGAAGTTGGCCATGATGGAGAATGATCGAGTTTGAGGGAGCACCATCAATAATGACCACAATAATGGGTAAAATTTACCGTTCGCTCTGGGCGGCGAATGCTTCGTCAGCCTCCCTATCTCATACTTTTGGTTAGCTTCCCCACCTTCCATTTGAACGAACCAACTTGCTCTTCATTCTCTCGTATTTCTTTAATCGGCTCTGAGGTTCCTCAAGTTGCCTCAAATTGACAACTGGCATTCACCATCCAAAGCTTCTGACGGGACCAGCCAGTTCTGGCCAAACTACTCAAGACGTGGCCCTGAAAACCCTATCACTAATGGAAAAACCAACTTCGAAATCTCTTACGTCCTTAGCCAGGTGTAGCCACATCGGTGGAGGTTTGTGCTACTGTGCGGATGTCTAAATCGAAAAGCCAGGGGCGCAGACAACACGGCAAGAGTAGGCTTCCGGACCCGCATGCAATGATAAACTCGCATATGGAGCTGTGAATCCCAAAGCATCGCTACCGCTCTCGACCGCTATTACGACATTTACTCTCCACGATGGGGCCGCACCTCTACGTAACAGTCCGGTAAGTTCGATCACACAGGTCACACCTTCCAGCTTTTGACCGACTATTGACCCAGTCACTCAGCTCAACTTCTCTTTCGCATCTAACTGGTAGCAGGAAAGACTGTTCATTTATTTATTTCAGTCACGAGTCCCCCTCGACCTGAGCGATTTCCGATGGTTCGGGCCTATGGTGTCACCATCTAAGGCGGTTTACCCTGGTACTCGAAAGACGGTAGTTCAGGCCAATGGGAAAGAGCATTAGCTTAATGACGAGCCAGGGATGGCTGCTTAGGTGGCGTCTTGTGATTTAGGGCAAGCATAGGCCTCGGCGGAGCATCGGAACCCTGTACGCTGCATTGCACTCTTGCCACCAATTGTGGAGTTCCCGCTAGAAACGTCAATTAGGATTTTCTGCCTGACATCTCTTTGGTGCATTCACCGATTTTAAGCGAGTACGGGTCGGAGTGGGTAGGATCTTGTCCAAAGTTCCATATTCAATTGCGTTTCGGAGATAAACAGACCAACGGGAAGAACTCTAGCAGGTCCTCCCAGATGAGCCCCGAAGAATTGTTTCCTGATGGAACTCCCCCTGTACTCCAAGCCAACACCCTGAATCCTGGGTCACTTTACTTCCTTCTAGTGTGGATATCCTATACTTTGTGCTTCTCTAATATCCGTGGAAAGTTTGCTACCAGATTGAAAGGGGGAAAAGAGCTGAGAAAGACACGTTTATGATGAATCGGGCGGTTGTCTGTGATCACCAATGGCAACTTAAAGCATCTCTACATCAAGAAGGTGAGCCAACTGCTGAAAGGTGGGGAGCTGTGATTCCGGGATGTTCTAGATCGGCGATTCACAGATCCGGACATTCATTTTAGCGAGATGTGAAGACAGATTTTTAGATTCCCGATCTCGGAAATCCAAGGTAACTTAAGGAAATTCAAATTCTCCCTTTCAAATCTACCATTTTCGGATTATCTCTCTTATTGGCACTCACCAATCTTCAAGCGGCGATGTCGCCCCGGAAGCAAGTGCTCTCCTACGGTAGAAGTACGCAAACAAGGTCCTGTCAACCGAACCCGGCTTAACCAAAATATCCGATTGGACAAGTTACAAAGTCTCATAACTAACCCAAAGCTTCGAGACCCCCATTCTTAGCCATGTCCGCAATGGGCCGAGAAACTCTAGTGTACTCGAGTACTTGGGGGGGTGTAAGAACCTAAGTTACTGCTGTATCCTAACCTTCAATCACTGTCGCTGTCCTCCCCTCCTCCGATGCACCCTTTCATTTTCGGACACCACACGGGATCTCACATGTTACAACCCCACTACTGATCTCCCGACATGTGTCTACGAGTACAAGGGTCGGACCAAACTAACCGAAACAGACAGGGATATATTTGGCTGGTTAACCTTAAATAACTGTTCCATAACTTCTTGCCGGACCTTGTACACAACCGCCGCTCCAAAAACAACAGCGACAACAATGCCTTGTTTGGATCTAACCCTCCTATACCGGTATATGATCACGAGACGCGCTTGAAGAATCCTTCCCCCTGCCATTGAGTGCATTGACAATACCTTACTTCAATCATTCATCCCTGTCCTCACGTTCGGCAGATCAACTCCAGGATCTCCCCTTCAATCCTTCTCATTTTTTATTTAGCCCCCCCCCGCCCCTGGCCCGTCACAACAAAAACAAAAATAAAATAAAAAACTCCCGCTCATCTTGAAAAGTTTATTTATTTATTCTTCTAACACTTGGAGAGGCCTTTGACCCGATGAGTGGGAAAAAAGAGGGGAAAGGGCCACAATTATTCAGATAACAGATGCCATATCGAAAACTCCGATAAAAAATAAATAGCACAATGGCGAAATCTCTCCTTTATAACGAGATTTAGTAAAAAGATATAGCAAAACTCCCGCTTTTTGTGGCGTGCAGAACGATTCTCCTTCCCTTTTTTCCTTCCTTCCTACTGGGGTACCGTACACTATGTACCCCCGCGTCTAAATCCCATACAACAGACAAAACAAGGATGTCGAAAATCTATCATGCGGGATGAGAAGAATTTACGATCTAGAGATGAGAGGAGAAAAAAGATCAATTAACCCCTCCCCCCCCATCGCCCCCCCACCTTTATTGGACTGTGCAGCACAGTACCGAACTGTACCACAACAAATGTATCAAGGGTAAATCTGCTGCACAGGTACCGTATCGCCCAATCACACTACCCACAAATATCAACCATAGCATCAAGACTCCCATTCGTTAGTTATAACACCATCCCCCCCCACACCCGGCGCAATTTGGTCTTTTCATTTGCTTAATTTAAGTTTTTACCCGCCCGGGGTATTATATTACATATAACATTACATATAACCTTAGAAAGAAGGAAGAAAGAAAGAAGGAAAGAAAGAAAGAAAGAAAGTGGATATGTATGTATGGATATCCTATCATAAAAAAAGTATTTTCGTTACGATTTATTTTGCTTCGTTCTACTCCGTTGCTACAGTCCGGTGAAACTGCGGGGTGGTGATGGTGGGGGAAAAGAAAAAAGGGGAGGTGTCATAGATTGCCTACCTATAATACCTATAATATAATACAAGGTTTGTTTTGTTTATTTGACGACGGTTTATTACTAGATCTTTTTTTGCCGTTCGTTCATTTGTGCTAGTCAAGTACCGAGGTGTGGTTGAGGTAGTGTGTGACAGGGTTGCAGGGTGCGGGGACACGCGGAAGGAAGGGAGGGAGGGAAGGAAGGGAGGGAGGGAAGGAAGGGAGGGAGGGAAGGAAGGGAGGGAGGGATGTATGTAGGTAGATCTTCTACAAGGAGCAGGAAAGACAGACTCCAGGATTAGATAACGGTAGGCGCTCAGACGCTCTCACGCACAACCGGCCGTAAGTTTCGTTTCAACTCCTATGCCCGAGTATCATACTTCTTTCTTTCTTTCTGAGTTTCGGGTACTGTACCCTTTGCATTTTACCTGTGAGATGGCTGCGAGCTGCGATGTGACTACGATCCCTTGACGAGGGTTGCATGGATTTTCACCGTTTTTGGTGATCTGTGTTTGGATCAATTGCCGGAGTTAGTCGCTGGAGACAGATATTTAGGGATAGGTAGCTTGAGGGGATGGATATATTTTTTTGAGAAAAAAGAAAGAAAATGATTTAATTGGCATAGCGAGTGATTGTTTGTGATGTCCAGTTTCGCGGACCGCATCGTAAACTAACTTCTCTCGACTAACTTATCATACTACGGTTTACAAACAACAAGCAATGAAATTAAATCCTCCCCTCCCCTACTCCCCCAGAAACTCTCAAGTTAGACGGTAAGAGCACCCCCACCCCCGTTCAACAACGGCTGCCCTTCGTGTGCATCCACGATATTCCACCTCTTGCCGACAATATCGTTCTGCCAAGTCCGCCAGCTACTCTCCCTCTTGCGGGAGGTTGGTTGCCCCGGACCGACGGCGGACCTGTAGTTCATGTTCTTGGGACGGTATTTCGGGTCCTCGAGTTCGCGCAGGTGCGCGGTGGGATGTATCAGGGCACCGGACGGCAGGTCCCTAGGCTCACCGGCATTGGGCGGGATTCGGCGAGCGACCCACTTGTCGTCTTCGAGCTCACGGCGGGAGAAAAGAGGTATCCATTCTGTAATTATAAGTTAACATGGTAGTGTAATTGGGGAGGGAGGGGGGGGAAGGAAACCTATAAGCCACCACCCAAAAACATTTCCCCAGCTAAAGCCCTTTGCGAATGCCAGCGCGTCATGTATCTTGGCCATTACGGCAGTGCGCGCGATGTGCGGGCTCTTCACCGGGTCGTGGTGCATAACGTCCCCCGCGCCTTCCAGCCAAGCGAGGGGTTTTTCCACGTCGGGCAGGTTCTTCATTTCATTTATCATCCAGGCAAGGGGTATGTCGCTCAGTAGATGCCCATCGCTACCTGGCACCCACCCACCGCCTACGTCGCCATGGTTCCCCGGGAACCAGACCTCCTTGATATCGTGCCCACCCCCCCTATCGTCGAAGAGCGCCGGCTTGAACTTCGCCCTCCGCTCGTCGATGGAGACGGCGTGTCGTACGTGGAGAGCCGGTGGGACGGAGATGCTCTCGAAGCTACGACGCATTCCAGGAATCTCGAAGCTGCCAACTGAGTTCACAGAGTCGAAGAGTCCTAAAAAGCGTATGTTTACGTCTTTTCGGCAAAAGGTATCCCGGAATTGCTTCATGAAATCTTCCGCTTTGTAATCCGTGTCCGTGCCCCGTTGCTCGTACTTTGCATATGTGTCCCACGCGAAGTTTATCATTTCTTCGTTACCCCTGGACAGGAGACCGATTGTTTGCACCATCTGTGCTAGGAATCGCGCTGTGTAGGCGCCCCGCGAGAAGCCAAGGATGTAGATATCGTCGCCACGAGTGTAGTACCGCATTATAAACTTGTAGCCTTGGACTACGTGGTCCGCGAAGGAAGTTCCTAGAGCTTCATCCAGTGTTTGTGTGATGTAGTTTGTGAATCGGCTCCATATTTTCGGGGTGAAGCTGCTTGTTCCGGTAACGTAGGTTCCGATACCGGCTTTCGATGTGTTAGATGGGTTTGACACATTGAAGAGGTTTCTCCCTGGGGAGAAGAAAAAAAAAACTTACGTTGGTAGTAGTGAAATTGGCCCTTGGCGCCTCTATCGAGTAGCTGATATATCTTCACGATATTGGTGTCCGAGGCATCGCCCGTGAACTTGTTTCCCGTACCATCGAAGCAAAGAACAAGACGCGAAACTTTTGGATTCTTGGACTCGTCGCTTTTAGCGGAAGACTTCTTTGGAGAAGACCTAGGGCTCTCAGCTGCTGCAGCAGCAGGGGCACTGGCACTGGCACTGGCACTGCCGTTCGAGGTTGGTTGTTCGGTTGCCATAGTTTGAAGTATGAGTTGAGTATGAGCTTTGATTCGAAAAAGTCAAAGTACTTTTCCCCCCGAAAAAAATTAGAATATCAAAGTTCAGAAAAGACTACGGAGGAGGAGGTAGAAGTGCTAAAGATCCGGCGGGGATGCTAATAAAAGAATTCACATTGTGGTTTCCCAATTGGGAGAGCCCCCCTGGCTGAGAAAGTTCATGGAATGTCAACAAACTAGTGAACTTTCGGAAGGATAAATCTCCGAAAAGAGGAGTTCGCTATCAGCTTGCCATGCTATCGCTGGTTATCCATTGCTGATTGACGTGCCCAAGTTGCAAATGCCAAAAAGCAAAGAAAAAAGCATTTTCAGGTCAAAAGGCAATCTTTCAGCTGTCCATGTACAGCACCGTGCAGCCACTAGCATATCCTAAATGGTGTTGAGAAAGTGCTGCAGGATCCTAAAAAGTGAACTGAATGTTAGCCTTCTGTGGGTGCCCCGGGATCGTGCCATCATTGCCAGCCAATTGGTCAAATATTAGGGCTTTCTTTTCTTTTCTTTTTTTTTTCCCCTCTCAGTTCTCCCACTGATCAATTCCTGCGAGCCGCTCAGTTTGCGCAGTACGGTAGCGGTATGGACTTGATATCTGGCGCATGGAGCCCCCTGCCTCACCAATTGGGAACGGAATGAATAAATGATCCAGACCGAGGTTCAGAGGATATCTTCCAGCTTGATAAAGGGCTTCGGGTTGAAGCGGTGTAATCAGCCGCGGTGTAACAAGTAACCAGTGTCTTGGAAATTCTGCTGCGATACGAAGACGGCGATGGTTTCCCCACAAGTTCTGACGTGCAGAGTGATGCTTGAGGTCAGCTGCAGAGCCTCGCCAAATATGCCTTAGTCAAGCGGTTGTAGATCTAGCGTTTCGTGCTAGCCTACTTGGGCCTAGTGTGGTGGTACAAGTAATAAGTTTTGTGATTCACTTTGCGCTTCTCTCCGTTATCGATGCAACCGAAAAACCCATTTTTGGGGGATCAAAGTGTGTGTGGGTCAACGCGCACGGAAAAAGTCTTAGACTAACCGTAGCAGTGCCAGTATTACGCTGAAACCTTCAACGGTTCCGGATTCTCATAACAAGTAATAGCATATCATGGACTACAAAGGTTTCCTCCCCTGAACCTGCTTATTGAGGACACTTGAGGTTTAAAGAAGTCGAGTTACACCATACCAACTCGGGGCTGAGCTGGCTGAGGGCTACCGGTAGCGCCCATTACGGGACAGCACCTAATAACTTCCGAAATGGGTTATCACCTAGTAGGTGGCCCCGAAGAGATTAGCTGCAGACTGGCTATCAGCTTTCTTCACATTTCTGGTTGCCTCTAGACTCTGGTAAATGCATTAGAGTCTGC
This sequence comes from Tuber borchii, assembly GCA_003070745.1. NCBI lineage: Eukaryota > Fungi > Ascomycota > Pezizomycetes > Pezizales > Tuberaceae > Tuber > Tuber borchii. Next base: position 30,296 of record NESQ01000481.1, read on the forward strand.
TGCGCGGCTATAACCTTGCCTTCTCGTTTCTGCTGCTTGTAGAGGTTCGGTATCCTACATTATCCATGGCGATCCGGGCTGCATTTACTAACGAAAATCCACAGCTCAGCCCGGAGAGCCCAGAACCGGTAGCCCACTTGTGGCCAATCACTTGCCACTCATTTCCAACAGCCTCCGTTCGAGGCCAATGCTGACCGCCCAGCTCTATGGCTGCATGGAGACAAGTAACTGCACTAAGATACTCGAGCACAGGTGCTCACCGGGTTTCCCTATGAAATTCAAAGATAGTAAAACTCCCGAAGAAGAGATCTTCATGCTAGAATACTCTCACATTCAGGTTTGGAATTGACCTCGGGAGAGGACACGACGGCGATCATCAAAGTACAGTAATTAAACGGGCTCTGCCACGGAGAAGAAAAAACTTGGGGCTCCCCACTTGAATAGTTTCAGCTCAATTGCCGCTCATGGCAAGGTTTCCATTGCATTTAGAATGGTTAGGGTATAGGCCATGCAACTTATCAGAAAGGAATTGTGAACTCTCGTGAAACAATTCGGTCATAATTCTCTTCCTTATACTACCTTGCATCTGCACTAGATGCAGATACAAGCAGTAGCTCAGCTCTAGTCATCTTGTGTCTAACTGGATAAGAAAATGTTATCCTCGGCGAGCTACCTTCCCTTGTGTGGTTACTTGTGACTAAAGAGGTGGCAGAACCACAGATGGCAAGTGAGGGGTCACGATTACCTCGAGCGTGGTGATTGACCCTTGATGCAAGTTGGGCATGCGCTATGGTATGTTGTACGGCCTTCTCCCGCTAGTTTCCTAATTGGAAAAGTAAAAATGGGCGAAAAAAAAAAAAGAAAAAAAACGAAAATTAGGAAGAAGCAAGCCCATCGAGCTGAGAGCGGATTCCTGGCGGCTGATCTCATGGTTGAATTGGCCAAGACCTTTTCTCGTAAGATAGCTATTACCTAGGATCTTGGTAAGAGAGGTAAGGAGTACATATTAGGGTCGAGATATCCTCCAGAAAGCCTCCAAGTTCTCTTCCTTTACGCAGTCTTTCCAAGATACCAAATCACTCCCGCCACAACTTTATTTGCCTTTGGAATAGTTCAAAATGAGTTTTCTCGGACTTTTCGGGGGTGGTTCATCTTCGAACTCCCAATCTGAATATGGGGATGAGTCTGCGGCTACCCAAGAAATCACTTACAGCGGTATCGCGGAGGATATCAAAGCCGCTGGTGGAAAGATACCTGAAGACTTGAAACTGCTGCTCGAGACGGGTGTTCAGGCAAAGTCAAGTGCACCAGTAGATGATAAAAAGCTGGTCGTTAGTATACCCTTCTCAGATCATAGGTGTTTCTGCGATGATGTGAGTATATTTGAAAATGTTAACGTGACATGCTGCTCATTGGTAGATGGAACGGCTCATCGGGCTTGTGGCATCGTTACCACAAAACTCGGCCAACCGAAAGAAGCTCACGAGCACAATTATCGATACATTATGGGATTCCCTCCAGCACCCCCCCCTCTCTTACGTCGGTGATAAGTATCAGTATCGTCAACCAGATGGCTCTCACAATGTTAGTTATCCTGAGCAACCGTGAATGTGAGTTAGTATGCTAAATATCCGCAGAACATCATGTATCCCGATCTCGGGAAGGCTGGCACGGAATATGCACGAACAGTTCGTCAGGACAAAAAACTCTATGGAGCCAAGCCAGATGCTTCACTGCTCTTCGACTGTACGTACATCTACCTAGAAATGTGACTACTCTTATTGACTCTTTCAATAGTGCTCATGGCTCGTGGGGGAAATTTTAAACAAAATCCGGCCGGAATCTCAAGTGTACTCTTTTACCATGCTTCAATTATTATTCATGGTAAACCACGACCCTCCGGGGGTCCATAAACCTTTTGTGCTGACACAGAGATCAGACGTCTTCCATACAGACCGCAATAACTTCTCTATAAGCCAGGCGTCCTCATACCTTGATCTTGCACCCCTTTACGGTAACAATCAAGCAGAGCAAAACAAAATCCGAACAATGCAGGATGGTTTGATCAAACCAGACACCTTCTCAGACACAAGACTTCTTGGTCTTCCCCCCGGCATTTGTGTCCTCCTGGTCATGTACTCTCGTTTTCACAACTACGCAGCAAAAACAATAAAGGCAATTAATGAAAATGGTCGTTTTTCACTGCCTAGAACGCATGATACCGACACTCCCGAGGCCCAGAAAACGAACTTAGCGAAGCAGGATAATGACCTTTTCCAAACTGCGCGATTGTAAGCCGTCTCCTGCTGAGTCCTGGCTGCACCCTTTTCCGGTAGATCTAGAGCACTAACTTAAAAACTTTATTAGGATCACGAATGGTCTCTACGTGAGTATTAGTTTGCATGAGTACGATAACCACCAACCGGAAAGTAACATTTCATTGCTGATAGAACCTATTATTTAGTTATATTCGCGGAATTGCGAATCTCAATCATTCCGAGTCTACCTGGACTCTTGATCCTCGCCTAGAGATTGACAAAACTTTCGACGGCGTGGGTACCCCGAGAGGTGTCGGGAATCAGGTATCCTGCGAATTCAATCTTCTTTACCGTTTCCATTCTGGGGTTTCCAAGCGTGATGATGCCTGGACCAGGGATTTCTTCGGAAAGATCTTCCCAGGACAAGACCCTACTACCATCGGAGCTCCTCAACTGTTACAAGGGCTCAAGGCCTTTGAGAGTACCATCCCAAAGGAGCCCGAAAAGAGAACCTTCGGTGGCCTAAAGAGAACTGGTGCTGATGGAACCGGTGCTTTCAGCGACGACGATCTTGTTAAGATCCTCAAGGAAAGTATCGAGGATCCCGCTGGTGAGTGCACTTTTGTGGTTACGAGCCGATATTGGGTAGCACGGAGGGTATTGACGTGAAAAAAAAACAGGTGCCTTTGGAGCGAATACTGTTCCCGAGATCCTTAAGCCGATTGAGGTTCTGGGAATTCTTCAAGCGAGGAAATGGCAAGTTGCCTCATTAAACGAATTCCGTGGATTCTTCAATTTGAAGAAGCACAAGACCTTCGAGGACATCAACCCCGACCCTTATGTTGCGAATACACTAAGAAAGCTCTATGACCACCCCGATATGGTGGAAATGTATCCAGGAATGTTTTTGGAAGATACCAAACCTCGAATGGACCCTGGGATGGGGCTTTGTATGGGCTCTGATATCCGCTTATCGAAGATCATCTACTCACTGAATGATAGGCGCTCCATATACCGTGACCCGCGCGGTCTTTTCCGACGCCGTAACGTTAGTCCGTAGTGACCGGCACTTGACCCTAGTAAGTCATTGGAGAGAAACGGAATGAATTGCTCTATACAAAGGCTTACAAAAATTAGGACTATACTCCTGCCAATTTGACCAACTGGGGCATCACAGAAGTAGCGCAAGATTACGATACCCTTGGGGGGTCCAAGATGTTTCATTTGATCCTGAACGCTTTCCCATCGTACTTCAAGTACAACTCTGTATACGCCATGCAGCCATTCTACACTCCGACCGAGAGCCGCAAGATATTTGATAAGTTTGGAAAATCAAGCTTATACTCGTTTGACCCTCCAGCAAAAATTGCCGCACCAATCCCTATTCTCACTCATGCTGGTTTGAAGCGCGTTTTGAACGATCAAAAGAACTTCAAGGTGCCATGGGGAGAGTCAATGGAGGCATTGAACAACGAACACGACTTTATGCTTGCTGGTGATTTGAGTTCAAATACCGAGCAGAGGAACCTCGTGGGAGATGCAATCTACGATGTCACTGGATCAAGGAAGCAATTCAAGGACTATACGGAAGAGATTACTTTGAAACTTTTGAAGCGGGAAGTTTACCAGCTTGGGAAAGTTCCATTTAACCAAGTTGACATTGTTAGAGAGTAACAGCACCCCCCCCTTGTCATTTGTTTGAAAAAAAAAAAGATGAAAAAAGGCTAAATTATTATAGTATTGGAAACTTGGTTTCACTGCACTTTGCTGCAGCGTTACTCTACCTACCATTGAAGACTGATGATAATCCAAATGGCCCATATTCTGAGGCGGAACTATACAAAACACTGACAGATCTAACCTGGTTTGTTTTCTCCGATTCGGATCCCACAAAGTCATGGGAGCATCGTCGCGAGGCGAAGAAGAGCATCGATAAGCTCGGAGCAATCATGGTCGAAGAGATCAAAAAGTTCAAGGCTCCAGTCGGCATTTGGGACAAGCTCACAGGAGGTGCCGGTGTCAGGCCACCCCCGCCAACTCTCAAGGATTACGGCTCCAACCTCGTAAAGAGGCTTTTGAGCAAAGGAAGAAGCGCGGAGGATGTTGCGTGGATGCTATTGTGGAGTGGGTGTGCTTTTGTCGCCAACTCAGCTTGCGCTGTAAGTACCCCCCTTCCCGCTTACTCCAAGGAACAACTATTAACATAGAGATAGTTCGCCCAATTGATCGACTTCTACCTCCAAGACGACAACAGGAAGCACTGGTCCGAAATCCAACGCCTCGCGACCCTCAACACCCCCGAAGCCGACAAGCTCCTCACAAAGTATACGCTGGAAGGCACCCGTCTCTCCAACTCTCTCGGAATCTTCCGCAATGTCGACCCCGTGGATTCCCAGACCATAACCATAAACCAGCTAGGGCAGGACGTCGTCCTCAAGAAGAACGATAAAGTGTTCGTCAGCTTCGTCTACGCATCGAAGGATGCTAGCGTCTTCCCCGACCCACTTGAGATTAAACTCGACCGACCGACGGAGCTGTACATCACCCACGGAGAGGGCCAGCACCAATGCCTCGGCAAGGATATCAATATCATCCAGAATACCTACATGCTGAAGAGCTTGGCGAAGCTGAGGAACTTTAGGAGAGCCCCCGGCGATGAGGGTAAGCTGAAGTTTATCCCCAAGCCAGGTGGTATCAAACTTTATATGAATGCCGATTGGAGCAAGTTTACTCCCTATCCGACTAGTATGTTCCCAGTTCATACCCCCATTCGAGCCCTCACGATACTGACTAGTATATAGCTATGCGCGTCCAATTCGACGGACCGATCGTTGCTTAAGCGCGCGGAGGAGGAGGATATTGGAGTTAGGTTATCATGATTAGGATGGGAATATAACGGTTTTCTTTTTTCTTCTGTTTTGTTTTTCCTTTCTAGTCTTTTTTTTTTGTCTTTTTCCCCTTTATCTTTATCATTCATCTCGAAACATTTATCTCACCAAATTGTTCAAGTTGAGGCATGGGTTATCTATATACTATTACTTGGGATGAATACCATTGATCTTTTTTGTCCCACCCCCCCCTTGGAGTTTGGTATGCTCGAGGATATTATTATCATCGTGAGGGGTCATCCACCACTCACCCATTATATAATAAGTACTACACGGTAAATCCTCCCCCATCCCCTACCCGGGAATGACAAACCACCCATCCGCTCTCCATCCAATACCAGTATGATATACTATACTCCAATAGCTAGAGAACCAACCCAATCCAGTCAAATCAAGCCTAAGTATACCAAACGGACGGCCCCTATTACCCCCCCCCCCCTCCTGCCCTACAGATCACTCACTCACCAGCCCACAAAACACTCCTCTATACTTTTAATTCGGTCAGTTCTCAAGTTACGCAGCGCAGTATTACAGATCAAGTTATGGAATATGGGTGCTGACTCATGGAGTTTGCACTGTAAAGTACCGTCATTACCCTCGAGACCGGTAACAGTACTGAATAAAATAATGAATTGTATAGAGTGGACGTTTTCGAGTACGGTACCGTATCCTAATTCTCACACTACACAAGTTCGTGGATTTGTTTTCATCTTTTTTATTGGTCACACCTCTGGAAGACCGGGTTTCGTGGTTGGTTGGACTGAGGGATCACCCGTCGACGACGGACGACGATCATGACGATGAAGGTGATGGCGGACATTTTGGTACGAGTGCTGTGGCTGATTATAATAATATTATTATTAATATCATACTCGCGGCGAGAATAACTTTTAAGTCCTCAGACAATCGGAGCAACCACGACCCCCCCCCCCACAAAATTCAACCATCATGGGAACCATAATGGCCATTCAAATCGCAATCGCAACTATCATGATTATTTATACTAAGGCTTGTACGTTTGAGCCCCTCCCTCTCTCTAGGAGGATGGGATGCGGTAATTTTGATTGTGGCATAGGTTTTGAGTCATTGTGGTTATGCGATGGTTGAGTGTTATGGGGAGTTGTGGGACTAATTCTCGCCACGAGTATTAACGTCGTGGTAAATTATTTTCGAGAAGCCAAAATCCCATCTATTCATCAGGCATGTATCGGTGGCAAGCAATTACTGAAAGTACAAAGGAGGGCGTATTTAGACAAGGCGAGAAAAACGAAACCAATGAAATGAGGAAGACAAAAAAACAAAAAAAACAAGCAAATGCTACGCAATCCTGTCCCATCTCATCACATCACATCCCATCCCATCCCATTGAACAAAGGAAAGAAATAAAAAAGAAAGCAAGCGTTTTTTTTAAGAAAAAAACAGTCAATAATACAATAGTGGTAAGGTTAGTTAGTAGTTCCCGATGTATCTTAACAAGCGACAATCATATCCTCCCTCCTCCTCCTCTCCTCCTGGCTAAGCGGGTATGGTGGATCCGCTGCTGCGGAACTGCTGCTGCTACCGGCGTTCGAGTGGTTCGACGCGCCGCTGGCTTTCCGGTGAGCAGGGTGAACTCCTAGTTGCGTAGGGTGGTTTCCCAACTCGGTTGGCCGCGGGGAAAGTGATGAGGTAGCGGCAGCTTTGCCGTCGAGGACGCCGCCAACGACGGGGTGTGCTTGCGTGGAGACTTCTTCGAGGTTTAACGTCCAGATCCGTAGATCTTCCTCTGCGTCATAGAGGATTTGTCGAGCTTGTCTGTCGGCGTTGAAGGGTTCGTGCGTGTCCCCCGGGACGACAGGGGTGTCGTTTAGTAGATTCAGTATCCGTCGGCCGTGTTTAGCTAGGATTGCTTGCTTTTCTGCGCGTTCCACCACCGCTGCAAAGTGTTGGGCGTAAGCTTCCTTCAGCTTTGCTCGAGTGACATTGGTGAGTTGTGCTTCGGCCACTAGATTCTCGGCCTCTGCACGGACGAGTTCCTGCTCTAGACTGACCAACTTCGTGCTAGTGGGCTCTTTATATTTTAGTCGAGCAATCTCGTCCTGGACCTTCGTCTTGTGATCCCGACTCGGCTGTACACCGCCCTCGGTGTTGCGGATCTGCTTGAGAACGCTCCGGGAGTCTTCCAAATTCTGGGCAAAGATATCCTCCTGAGCGCCGATCTCTGTCAGTATCACACCAAGCTTATCGCTCAATTCTGACACCGCATCGTCCCCGGTTTGCTCCCCCCATTCGGACAATTGCGTAGCTATCGATTGACGCTCTTGTCCGGCTGATTCATAAGCGTTGATCACGTAGTTCTCACTCTTGATCAGGCGGAAGAGACGCTTCGATAGCTCGGATTGGTAATTGCCGCGTAAGCTTGCGAATGTGAAGCGGTGCCTTTTGGGTGGAGCGGGGGCGTCCGAGCGAGATTTGGAGGAGCGAACTGAGAGACTGCGGGTTCTGCTTCCATCGGGTGAGCGTTTTGGACTCGGGGAGGATTTTCGGGGGGTATAAGGGGGTGGTAGAATAGCCATTTTGTTTATAATTTGTGACTGTGGAGGGGTATATTAAGAATGAAGGAGATCTCAGATCTTGTGATAGTGATGTGTACGACAGTATCTGAAAGTGAAAAGGAAGGAAGAAACAGGAAGGCCGGCTTACATTTCAGGCATTTGTGGTGGCTGGGTGAATTCCTTCTTATATGTTTTTTGTTTTTTTTCTTCCTTCCCTCTTTGTTACTCTATTCCCTCCGAGAGCTATCCTATCGTCTCGTGAAAGGCTATCTGCCTAGCTAGCTATTTGCTATGTTGCTTCCGATAGCGTCCCGACAGATTGGTCCGAAACAGCCCAAAAAAAGAAGCGCGCGCAGAACCCTGACCTAACCGACTATTGTTTGTTCGTTCGTTCGTTCAAGGGGTAAGTAAGTCCAAAAGGTCAAGACTATCCGAATACTAGTGCACAAATGCAATTGGGTGAAAAAATAGAAAGCGGAGAATAGGACAGCAAGGGGTGAAGTGAAGGGGGAGTGAAAAGGAGAGGATACAGGGGAAAGGGGAAAGAGAAAGTGGTTAAAGGTATCAAGTTCCCTTCCAACTCGAGTAAACGTCATACTTGCCACAGCTAACGTTTCGCACTAAACGGGAATAGGTTACCGCAACGTTGAGCAAGGTTTGTGCGGTTTGGCCGAGGGACCCTTGCAGCGGCAAGCAGACCGCTTAATGCCAACCGACTGGTTTATTTAAGCTCTCCTTGTAGCTTGGTGAAACTGCGCGCCTAGGGATGTTGCCGCCTCGGATTTGGTTCAATTAGGTGGGCGACTATTTTTGATTGGGGTTCGCTTCGGTGACATGATATACCTCCTACTTGCGCAAATTAAGGTACCGATATTATGCACGCTTCAACACCCATCTTCGAGCAATTATTCAATAGATTGGCTGGCCAGACGGTCAGCTGAGTGGTGAACTGTTTCTTGGTTACCAGTACTCGAGTATGTACGGCCACGACTAGATATTCCGATGAAACGATTTCTCAACTCCGGCATGAGATGAGGGTTTCAATTCCCCGGATTGACTTACGGATGATGAGGTGGATGAGGTTTGGATTTTTGGTATATTGGTGTGTCAGATGTTGCCATTTGTTTGGTGGCTTCTTTATCGCGCTTTCAGGATTGGTTGAGTGGGCTAGTGGTCTTGCCTTTTCGTGATACCGCGTCCGTTGCGCTTCGAGGGGTGAAGTGGAGTTGGATGAAATAAAGTGAAGTATCAGCCGGATATCATGAAGACTTTGTCACGTGCATTTCGTGGTGGTGTTCAGTGATTTGAAAGACGGATAAATGTAAAATACGTCGCCGCTCTAGACACCTAGATGTCCAATGTATTCCTCACTGCAGTATCTACTACAACTGCGGACGGCTACTGGACCCTCCATACAGTGCCATTAAATGAACCTCGTAATAAAATTATCATAGTAAACGATCTTCATCCGATAACCTATCTTTAGTAGTTCAAACATCCATAACTTTAGCGTCTTGTAAGACCCCGACCCTGACAAACAAAAGTACTGCAAAAAATCTAGCCGTTCCTACAAGAAGCCGCTACTATAATTCACCTTCTCCCTGATTGGGATCCCCATCCCGCATCATCTGCCGGCCCGCTTCGCTTCGCACTTCCCCGGGATTCGTGAACTTTAATAACACTCACGAGGTATCACTCCCGGACCTAACCCAACAGTACTAGTATAGCCATCTATACCAAGCAAGCAACAGGAGGAAGCCAGACGCACCCAACGAAAAACGAAACAAAGACCAGCTCAGACCCCCGGTATGATACTATTTAATCTCGCCGACCGGGAGATTATTCTCACAGCGAGCCTAGAGAGTGGGAGTTTACGCATGAGATTTCCACTCGCTATGTATAGGCCATCAGGCTAGCAATTCGCTGATGATAAAGCGAAGAAAAGATTCCCGGTATGGGGAGGATCTGTCCCCGCCCTGGCGCGCGCCCTCACAGAAGGAGACTCATGGCTCTTGGTATCATATCCACCAAATCCCCTGGGTAACCCCAATACCCCCAGCGCAATTACCGGTACCCTAGTGATTTCTCCTCCGGACACTATCCGATACCCAAATCCTGCCTCCTGCCACTCACATGCGATATTACTATAATACAATACAAGGCACAGTACACCCCGAACAGCAAACCCAGCCCTACCGGGGAGTATCTGCCGAATGTGCCACAAGACGAAAACTAACAGCCTTATCTAAAACTCAAATCTCCGGAACGGACTACCGAATATGCGTCTCAACCCTGGACGGCTGGAGAAGGAGCACAAGGAAGGAATAAAACTTATTATAAAAGGGAAGGAAAAAAAGGCAAACTCAGCTGCTTAACTAGTTTTTCCCGGGCACGGGCAGATGCGTACACGGTGGGCTGGGGTGTACCACAGCAACTTCTAAGGGCTATATGCGAGAAGGATACTTGCACGCTGATTTACTTGCGTTTGTGAGGCGGTGGGCTCTCGTTGGGAAATATGACAAGGCGGGTGGATGGATCGGGGGTGAAAGAGTTAGACCTAGGGAAGAGTACCAGAGGGAGGAATGGAGTGGAAAGTGGCATTCGAAAGGTCATTGAAATGCTTTGGATATGTCAATATGGCTGAAAGAAGTACCACGGCTTTGGCCCCGCCGGGGGCTTACTACCTATCTCCTCTAAGCACCACAACCAACTTTCACCCCGATGACCAACTCATTAAAAATTTGCATTCTTCCTAACACAGCATACCCCACAACTCGACATCGTAAAACGAGACAACCATTACCACCCCTCACACCTCACACCCGATGCCCCTCCCCTACCCCCCAGAAACTCCAACAACAGTTCCAGCAGAAAAATCACCCTCACCGCTAGTATACCACTCCCCACCAATCTCCCTCGCACAATCCCTCGCCACGGACCAAGCTGAATTCGCAAACACCACCCACGGCATACGAATCCCAGACCCGGCCACCCGACACATACCCAGATTACACCCGTTTAGGGAGAAGTAGCGGAGGCACATCCCGCCGGGGTTGTACAATTTATCCTCACGCTTAGACACTGCTACTATCGCTATCATAGCGTTGACGTAGGTTGGGCTCGTGTTCGTGGTGTTGCATCGGACGCCCACCGAAATGGATGGGGCAAGGGGGAACAGGGCGGGATCCAGGAATGTGTTTTTTATGAGGGGCTTTGATGTCAGTTACGGTTGTTGCAGGGTCTTGCACGAGGGCTTCGAGGGAATTCCTGAGTAGAGTAGAGGCTATATCCGATTCGGCGGCGCGGGTGATGGTGGTAGAAATTGAGGAAAAGAAGAGGAGGAAGAAGAAAGGCCCGAGAAATACCATTGCTGAAATTTTCAGTCAAGTTATTCTATCACAAGCATTTGTACTAAAACAACTTTGCCAATTGAAGAAATATTCAGAAGAGAACCGGCTCTATATATGTAATTGGGAGAAGGGAGAACGGGAGAAGGATGACCTAAGAGGAACTCGAATTCCTCAAGATAATCACGGCTTCGGGGTGGAAAAATCGGGGAGAAACGCCTAGGTACGGTACGGTGCAGGACGCAGGCTCGGTTACAGGCAGCCATCAGAGAATGCCAACTCCCGAAAACCACCATAGTTCAAGTGGTGAGTGATAATGTATGAAATGATGTGTCTTGCAATACAACAGGATCCCGCAAGGCTATAAGACCGCATTGAGAAATTTAGTAAAAGGAAAATAAAATAAAAAGCCCCCGATGCGCTCACAGGCGGGAATGGGTTTTAGAGCCGTTGTAGAGATATCGCTACCAATCGTGTCTTAAGGGCGAGAATGAACACGCTATACAAACCCAGTAGGTAGCGGCTGAGGGTCCCACAATCTTGTAAAGTTCTATACCATCGCTTAAAAGTCGCCACTTTTGCCAGTTTCCTAGAGGATTGCCCCAGCCCACTCTCAACAACGTTCTAATCATTGATAAGTTGTAACACGAGGGAGAAGTGCTGGGAGACTCTTTCAACCTCAGGGGATAATCTTTACAGCCATATGCAACAGCTGGGGTGGTTATAAAAGTTGTCTGCGTAGGCTCAGTATGGAACCTGGTTAAAAACCCCTTCAGACTAACGACTTCTTATGTAAAGGTATCAAATCCCCAAGACCTCTAGTTAGTCACTTTAAAATCGCCCCAAACCAGATCATTTATTCCCGAAACTATCTATTGCTAAACAGAAGCTAGTGAGGGGAAAAAACAAAAAGAACGAAGCTAGGAGATTCTGAGATAGCATCTCAAAAACAAGAATTTCCCCCTGCCCTTCACCTTCGGCATCCGAGTCCGGCTCATTAAAGGTTATTTCGCCAATTGGGCGATAGGGATCAAGAATTCGGGAATCTCCTGAGAAGACTCTGAAAGACCTTTTTTATTTTTTTTATTTTTACCAGGTCTGTAGCGATGTCCTCATTGCTACTATTAAAGAAGGAGGTAGCAAGCCCACGATTACCGATAGGATCCGTACGTCCTTTTTTCGATTAGCTTCGTTTTTATCCCATTCCGGTGCTAAAACATAGAACTCACCAATACGATGGATGTATTCAACAATATTTTGGACCAGACCGTAATTGATAACATGAATCGCATTTTCAATGTCTGGCCCGCGAGCCGCAATAACAGTAGCAATCGTAAGAGGGTTTTCCAGAGCAAAGGGCCGCCAGGCCGCAAAAATTACCACATCAGAAACCATGAAAAAGCACTCTCTATAACTTACAGGTTCACGCTGGGTGCAGTCACCGTGGATAGAGGTAGTCGGGAGCTTGACTGCAAAAACATGTTAGCCTTTCAATTCTCCTCCGTTAAACCCGAGACATAAGGATATACGGTTGTACAAATAGTCATCTAGACTGTCGGCAGCACGTTTATGATTGACAAAGATAAGAGTGCTACCGATACGGCCGAATTTAATACGAACGAAATCATCAGACAAGGAATCCCTAGCCAATTTACCGACAGCCTATCGATGCTTTATATCAGTATGGAAAATAACAGGGGCACAAATCTTAAGTTCTGGTACCTTTTGGTAACCCCCCCGCCCCTGGACCTCCTCCTCCGTTCCCCCCTCTACCTCCCCTTCCTCCACCTCCCCCTTCCTCCACCTCCCCCTTCCTCCACCTCCCCCTTCCTCCACCTCCCCCTTCCTCCACCTCCCCCTTCCCCCACCTCCCCCTTTCCCCCGCTCCCCCCTCCCTCCTCCAGCCCCCCCCTCCACCCTTCCCTCCACCTCGCCTACGCCCTTCCCTCCCCCGCGGCCCCCCCCTCCACCCCCTCCCCCCCTCCCCCCCCTCCCCCACGGCCCTCCCCTTCTTGCGAGCTTCCCCCTCCTTCTTCTGCTCATCTGCAAGAAAGTTATAGAACTCCCAGAACGCATTTTTGGCGGCTACTTCCTTGGGTTTCTTCACATCCGCGTCCAAGTAATTGCTCGAAAACCCAGCGATCATCCAGGCATTGGTAAATTTTTCAAAAAGTTTGTAAAACTTCGGGTTCATCTGCTCCCGCTCGTCCGCCTTGATACCCGCGTGAAGATTCAAGACGTTGATGGATTCCATATGAGCTGATTCCATTAGCATTTATACATAGTGGAGTAGTTTTAGATGCTTGTCCCAGGCCATAAGTACCCGAAAACAGGGATTAAAGAAATATATGGCAAGACATCTATATGTGTCTGAGGGCCAATACAAAATATATCCCAGCTGTTCCGCATACCTATGGCCTATAACAAGGGGTAAGGATTACTTACTGAGCGCCCAGACAACTTGGGGGAGGAAGCCATAAAGGTCTAAAAATATATCGACATCATTCCGTTCATTGCTGCCACGATATAACTCGGCGTCGGTTTTTGCATCGCCGCCATGGGCGGCCGCATTCCCCTGTTGGATCTGTTTCCTGGCAAGCGGGGTTAAATCCGGAGTTGTGATTTCGCCGTACCGGGTGAGAAAGCGGTGGCGGATCTGTTGGTATGCCACTGACGAGATAGTGAGATCTCTAACTTGGTTTTCTAGGGAGAATACTCTCTTTTCTAGTGCAGTTGCGTGCATTTTTGTGTCGGCGAGCTCAGTTTTGACGATTGCCATCTCACGCGGGAGATGGATGAGGGAGATGCCGCGCTGGTTGCCTACGGTGAGAGGCTCGTGCTCAATGTAGAGTTCCTTTTGGTCGAGGACATCTCGTAACGCCTGTTCTGCCCCTTCAATCATTTCGGGCTCAGTTGTGATTTTAGTGGCTGTAAGGATAATAGCTCCACATGTATCCTCTAGGCCTTCGGGACTGGCGGGCTCTTTTCCTTTTGAACCCGAGAGCCCCTATCCAAAATTTGCCATGTGACTGCCAAATTACCCTATGACCCCGCAATTATTTATAGCCCTGGAATTGAGGCTATTATACTTCTACAAGTGCCCCATCGGCCCACCAGCTATGTGCGCCTCCATTCTTGCCCACAATCTGTGAGCAGAGTGGAACAGATTCAGATCTAGCAGAGATGGGCCAACAACCACCAATCTCGCGTTTACCCCTGAGCTTCTGGTTCGAGTTTTAACCTATGTTGGTTTGATCGGTGGCCCGCCCGCCTTGATTCTACGGGGCCATTGAAGGCCCTGCTCTTGACAAGTATTTACACATAATCTCCTTGCGAACTTTAAACCAGTTTAATTCGCTCGTCTTGTAGGCATATTTATAAAGCCGCTGCCTTTTCACTTCTATCTTATGATCCATTACTCTTTCCTCCATCTACTCTCTCAGGAACCCACGCTTCTCCTACTTCGACCCACCTTCTGCTCAGTAGCAGACCTACAAGGCTTTAGCTCGCAACCAGTTCTTGTTCCCTCAATGGTTTCCCTCCGGAAAGTCTACAGTCGTGAGTGCACCTCTCGCGCTAATCTTCCTGGAGGAATGCAAATTTTGGAAAGCGGTATCGCTTCACAAAGGAGAAAGATAGCTGCTCAAGGAGCAATCACTGTCCAATGATCGAGAATTCCCTCCATAGAGCACCGTGTACGAGATTTAACACTCTCCCTGGGGGGATATTTTCGTAGAATTGCGAGTCTCAATCATTCCAAATCTACCTGGACTATTGATCCTCACCTGGAGATTCGCAAAACTTTCGGTGGCGTGGGAACACCGGGAGGTGTCGGGAATCAGGTGTCCTGCGAATTTAATCCTCTCTACTATTTCTATTCTGGGGTTTCCAAGCGTGACGATACCTGGACTAGGGATTTCTTCGGAAAGTTTTTCGCAGGACAAGCCCCTACCTTTGAGAATACAATCCCAAAGGAGCCTAAAAAGCGGACCTTCGGCGGCCTAAACAGAACTAGTGCTGAAGGAACCGGTGCTTTCAATTATGATAATCTTGTTAAGATCCTCAAGGAAAGTATCAAGGGCCCTGCTGGTGACTGGATTTTTGTGGTTACGGGCCAATATTGGATAGCACGGAGAGGATTGATATGAAAAAAACAAACAGGTGTATTCGGAGCAAATATTGTGGGGGGACAAAAATAACGGTGGTATCAACGGGCGAAAATCTTCGGCAATGACAACGGCCTCCCCCACCAACCCCACTATCATGAAAATCAAAAAAAAAAGTTAAAAAAGTAAATACACAGTAGAAATTAATATTTAGTATACCATCCATCAGCCTTGATAATTGCTTCTATTCTATCCACCATTGACCCTGCCAAAGTATCAAAAACCTTTGGGTTCAAAAGTTCTCAACAATGAGTGATTGCCTCCTCTATTGCCTTCTTGACCACATTCACATCACCCCTCATAAGATACAGCTTAGGATGTCTTCCTCTACCCTTATTCTCTTTGCCCTCTTGGTATCCCTTTGCAATTGTCCTTCTGACAGTGGTGGGAGGGATGTTTAGGTAGTGGGAAATTTGTTCAGCTCCCATTTGAGGCTCATGCAACCTAAGGATTCTACCCCTGGTAAACTCAGTGAGGTGCTTGGAGGGAATAGGTTTTTTGGCATGACTGCGAAGAATTGGAGGCATAGTTTATTGAAAAAAAAAAAAAAAGTTAGGTAGAATGGTTTAGTTTTGGTTAATCTAGAGGAATTTTGTTTAGGTAGTGTAGGAGGTGCGGGGAGATGAGGAGGAGTGCGTTGCCATCGATGGTTGATACCGCCGTTATTTTTGTCCCCTGACAATACTGTTCCTGAGATCCTTGAGCTGATTGAGGTTCTGGGAATTCTTCAAGCGTGGAAATGGCTAATTGCCTCGTTAAATGAATTTCGTGGATTCTCCATTTGAAGGAGCACAAGACCTTCAAGGACATCAACCCTGACCCTGTGTTGCAAACACACTAAAGAAGCTCTGTGATCATCCGATTTGGTGGAAATGTATCCAGGAGTGGTTTTGGACGAATCCAAACCTCAAATGGACCCTGAGATGGGGTTTATATTGGCTCTGATATTCGCTTATTAATAGTCACCTGTTCACTAGAGGGTAGGCGCTCTAGACAAGCTCCTGCTTCATCGCTCTATCGTGACCTAATGAGGAAGATATTAGAATCAGACAAACGGTATATCGGTAGTGGAAATCTCGTCACCCATGGAGGGGAGGCGAAGGCAATGCCAAATTGTACTGGGATGGGAAAGCTAGAGACGATTTTCGTGCTTTCAGGAGGCTCTACGGGTACCATTACAATCATAGTATTCAAGGCCAACAAGCTGAAAATATAGGGGAGCAGCACTTCAAACAGAGTAATTTAGGAGCTGGCACACCGGCAGTAGGGGAAGTGAATTCGATAACGCAGTTTTGTTTTGCTAGGGAGATCTGGGGTTGGACACACTTTCATTCTGTAACAAGGACAAACCTGGATGAATCGAAGGAAAAGGTCAAGTTAAGCTGTGATGGGCTACTGGCGACAGGCAGGTTGTGTGACCAGACCTGGTGCCAACTGCAGTCGTCGAATTTGTTTTACTTTGAGTATGCAGCTCAAAAGGGGAAGCCATCTGCGAGTATGCTAGGTGCTCTGCTCAAACAGGTTGTTAACGGACTGGAGGAAGTATCTGGGGAATAGCGCCAATATATGACGAGTAGAAAAAAATGCCATTAGTGGACGGGGACTGCAATTTACGGATGTTGTCAAGATGCTGAAGACTGCCCAGGGTGATAAAGATGAAGCAGGATGAGTCAGAGAGAGAGGATGCCTGTGACACTGGAAAGTCTAGGTCCCACAGAGTATGAAGCAATCTTTGTAGTGCGTGCACACATTAGCAGCAATAGGGATAATGAGACAATGATATCGAGCCCCAGATGTGCGCCCAGAATTATAGTTCAACGAGATGAACTCTCGGTCGGCGATGGCATCGAAACGCCGTTGGCAATGTGCCGGGCCTTGGACTTCCCGTCGTTTCGGTGAGATGCCGTTCCTGGAGAGCAGTCACTTCACAAGAGAGCATGATTGCTTCTCTAGGAACCACGATCTAGTAGTCGAAATAGGATCGCCGGATCTCAATGGCAACAGTTCTCCTTCAATAGGGATATTGCTAGGCTGATTTTGAGGACTTGTTACAGTAGATAAGGATGTTTCTACAGTCCGGCTAATCCATTTCACTCTTCAAGAATACCTGCGGGGTCATTCTAAGTTCTTTGGTATAGCTCACTCAACAATGGCAGAGACCTGCTTAAGTTCTCTGAATTTTCATAAGGTTAAGGCTCCTCCAACGAGCCCCCTTGCCACCTCCAGGGTGCACCCCCTCTAGAAAACTCTTCAGATTAGGAACATTCTCCATGCTATTTGGATACACGCTTCCCTTAAGATCCTCTCATATTTGAAAACTCCACTCCTTGAACACTCTTCTATTTATTGCGGAATACATGCAAGAAGAGATCTTTCCGACCGTACGAAGTAGCTTACGCTGAGCTTTTTGACGGCTATAGCAACCACATATCTGCAAAAATCCTCTTGAATGCAGAGGAATCGGGCTATTTTCATGTTGATTTCGATAAACTTTCTCTTTTTAATGGTCTTCACTGTGCATCCTTCTTTCTGGATTGTTGAGATTGTCGCTGGTTTGGTAGAGGTGCAAGGTTGTGAATTCAACCAGATAGACTGCACAGGTAGTGCACCTCTTATGTGAGGTATTTTGGGTTGGCACGAAGGAGTTGTAAAAAACTTGCTAGGACGGAATGACGTCAACCCCGACGAGTTGGGCAAATGTGGGCAAATGCCACTCTGTTAGGGTGCTTAGAATGGGCATGAGGGAGTGGCGAATATAACTACTCTGTTAGGACAACATCAACCCCTACAAGCTGGTGAATTTGGCCAATCGCCACTTTGCTGGGCTGTTAGAGAAAAGCGCGAGAGAGGGGTAAAATACTACCGGTATTATATACGGACCGGACTATGTTAAGCCTGACAAGCTAATCTAGGAACCAATGTGCTAGGCTGACTAACCTTCAAATGTAGATAAACGGGCTTGTGGCTTTTGCTTTTTGTATGTGGGGACAAGTGAAGCGACAAAGAGGGTGGGAGGAGATCAGGAAGTTGATTTAAGGTTTATAGGGGTTTAAATTGGGTTAGCTTTTAGATTGTTGGAGTTGCACAAACGAGCTGCTTGCAGTTAGCCAAAAAGGGGCCAAATATGATAGAAATATTATGAAAAAGCAAAAAGTAGTGATCGGGGAAGCGAAGGATCTTGAACTACCGAAGCTGATAACTCTAGTTGGTAAGGCTTGATACTCGATGCCTCATGGAAACTATATTTAAATGTGAGGGAATGTAACAAGTCCTGGGGCTAAACTAGGTATTACATTTTTTCTTTTCGAGATGCTATCTCAGAATCTACTAGGTTCGTTCTTTTTGTTTTTTCCCTTCACATATCGGGAATAAATGATCTGGTTTGGGGCGATTTTAAAGTGACTAACTAAAGGTCTTGGGAATTTGATACCATTACATTAGAAGTCTTCGGTTTGAAGGGGTTTTTAACCAGGTTCCATACTCGACCTACCCAGGCAACTTTCTAAAAACCACCACAGCTGTTATACATGCCTGTAAAGATCATCCATTGGGGTTGGAGGTGCCTCCTAGCAGTTCACCCTCGTGTTACCCCTTATCAAAGATTAGAATGTTGTTGCGAGTGGGCTGGGGTGATCCCCATAACAAACTGGCCAAAGTGGCGATTTTCAATCAATGGTATATAGAACTTTACAAAGATTGTGGGACCCTCAGCTACTACCTAGTGGGTTTGGATAGGGGATCTGAGAGAGAAAGAGAACTTGAAAAACTCAGCATGTTATTCAAACCTGATACCAGCCTTTACTAATTGGCTTTGTATAATATATAGTTCACAGTCATAATGTTCGACACAAGTGTGAGAGGGTGAATACAGTGCTGGGGACAGAAGGGAAGAAAGAGAGGTGTGGTGTGGGGATATCACACAAGAAAATGGGATACATTATCTATTTTCCCCTCCATCACACCTCCCATACTGCAAATATTAGTTAGAAAATATCGATAGGTGCATTAAATTAGAACTAATCAAGTTACTGACGCTCAACTTCTCCTAAAAATAGCCGATCTACCTAACCACGAATAGTCCAGTGGTAGTAATACTCCTATCGCAATATTTGGGGAGACTGCAAATGAGGCTAGGTGCTACCAGCTGGCCACTGGTATTGTCACACTTTTTGCTTTTTCATAAACTTATATTTCGTGCCTTTTGGTTAACCGGAAGCAGCTCGTTTGCGCAACCCACAATCTAAGAGCTAACCCAATTTGAACCCCCATAAACCTTAAATCAGCTTCCCGATCTCCTCGCGCCCTCTTTGTCGCTTCTCTTGTTCCTACATACAAACAGCAAAAGCCACAAGCCCGTTTGTCTACATTTGAAGGCTAGTCAGCCTAGTACAGTGGTTCCTAGCTAAGTTTGTCAGGCTTAACATATTCCGGTCCGTATATAATACTGGTAGTATTTTACCCCCCCTCTCGCCCTTTTCTCTAACAGCCCAGCAAAGTGGCGATTGGCCACATTCACCAGCTCGTAGGGGTTGATGTTGTCCTAACAGAGTAGTTATATTCGCCACTCCCTCATGCCTATTCTAAGCACCCTAACAGAGTGGCATTTGCCCATATTTGCCCAAATTGTCGGGGTTGACGTCATTCTGTCTGAGTAAGTTTTTCACAACTCCTTCGTGCCAACCCAAAATACCTCACATGAGAGGTGCACTACCTGTGCAGTCTATCTGGTTGAATTCACAACCTTGCACCTCTACCAAACTAGCGACAATCTCAACAATCCAGAAAGAAGGATGCACAGTGAAGACCATTAAAAAGAGAAAGTTTATCGAAATCAACATGAAAATAGCCCGATTCCTCTGCCCTCAAGAGGATTTTTGCAGATATGTGGTTGCTATAGCCGTCAAAAAGCTCAGCATAAGCTACTTCGTACGGTCTAAAAGATCTCTTCTTACATGTATTCCGCAATAAATAGAAGAGTGTTCAAGGAGTGGAGTTTTTAAATATGAGAGGATCCTAAGGGAAGCGTGTATCCAAATATCATGGAGAATGTTCCTAATCTGAAGAGTTTTCTAGAGGGGGTGTACCCTCGAGGTGGCGAGGGGGCTTGTTGGAGGAGCCTTAACCTTATGAAAATTCAGACAACTTAAGCAGGTCTCTGCAATTATTGAGTGAGCTGTACCAAAGAACTTAGAATAACCCTGAAGGTATTCTTGAAGAGTGAAATGGTTTAGCCGGACTGTAGAAATATCCTTATCTACGGTAACAAGTCCTCAAAATCAGCCTAGCAATGTCCCTATTGAAGTAGAACTGTGGTCATCGAGATCCGGCGATCCTATTTCGACTACTGGATCGTTGTTCCTAGAGAAGCGATCATGCTCTCTTGTGAAGTGACTGCTCTTCAGGACCGGCATCTCACCGAAACGACGGGAAGTTCAAGGCCCCGCAGATTGCTAACGGCGTTTCGATGCCATTGGCGACTGAGAGTTCATCTCGTTGGACTATAATTCTGGGCGCATCTCTGGGGCTCGATATCATTGTCTCATTATCCCTAGTGCTGCTAATGTGTACGCGCACTACAATGATCGCTTCATACTCTGCGGGACCTAGACTTTCCTGTGTCACAGGCATCCTCCCTCTCTGACTCATCCTGCTTCATCTTTATCACCCTCGGCAGTCTTCAGCATCTTGACAGCATCTGTTAATTCTCCCCATATCAAAGCAATCCTATAGGGGACCACCATTCCTCGGCGGAAGAAACCACTTGACTCAGTAAGGGATGCTGTAGGGTTAGGGGATGCATATGGTATGACACTTGAGCGGATAAAGGCTCACGACGAGGAAAAGACAAAACTTGTGACGGCCACTCTCTCATGGGTCTGCCATTTGGAACGGTTGTTGCAGGTGGATGAGCTGTGCCTTGCGCTGACTGTGGATATAGAAGCACCGGATTTCGATCCTGAAAATATTCCTTTGATAAGTACTCTGCTACATCGCGCCCAGGCTTGATCACAGTCGATAATGAAGCTTCGATTGTGCGGTTGATTCACTTTACCGTCCAAGAGTGTCTTAGTAGTTATCCAGGACTCTTCAATAAGCCTCACTTAGTACTCGCAGAAACATGCTTGACCTATGTAAACTCACAACATGTCAAGAATCTCGCATCTTGCATCTCTCCCAGACCATCAAACCGCGCCATTCTTCAAATATTCTTTGAGATACAAGGGAACACACATGGAGAGGGTCTCTCAGACCATGCGAGGACCCTTGTGCTGCAGCCATTGTGCCAGTAGGAACACCATTTGGCTGCCAAATCGCTTTTAGATTTAGAATAGGTTTTGCATCCCTGCTATGCTGGAGATGTCGATACTTATTCGCTCTTTGTACTGCATGGCACATTGTTCTTCGGGATCGTTGAACTTGTGACTGCGATTGTAAATGCTGAAAGCTGCGAGATCGACCAACCAAATTGCATAGGTAGCACACCACTTGGGTGGATGGCAAGGAATGGGCACCTAGGGGGGGGAAACTGCTGGAACGGAGGATATCGACCCCAATCGCGCTGATAAGCACGATCGAACACAACTCGGATGTGCTACTCTTGGAGTACCTAACGGAGTGGTCGAGCTCTTCTGGAACGGGAAGATATCGCCCCAACCTCCCAGATGAGAATGATCGAACGCGGCTCGGGCGCGTTGCTACAGAGGGGCATGACGGAGTGGTCAAGGTATTCCTGGAAGGAGATGTGGACCTCAACCATCTGGATGTTAATGATCGAACACCACTTGGGTGTCCTTCTGCTGAGGGACATGAAGAAGTTGTGACGCTATTGCTAGAACAGGAACAGGTCAGATAGACATGGCGGTACACCACTCTCTTATGCTACTAGGAGGGGACTTAGTGGAATATAGAGCTACTGCAACCCCGGGGGTCTACCGGAATCAAGGATGTACAGAGGCCCCATCAGCCAGCCGTAAGACACCCTAAGCTAAGGTAGAGCCCGGGGTAGTCAACTGGTTACGCTTAAATCGAGTGCGATTCCTCCTTGCCTAGAATCCGCCTTCCTCACTAGGGAAACCTAGCATACGCTATCCCAGCTGCCCGCCTTCTCTATTTTTTTTCCCTTCCGCCTCCTTTACATTAGCTGGATAGCATTATCTGAAAGTTTTCTGCCACTGTCATAGGCAGGAATCCCACATGTATGTTGACATACCCCTCTAAAACCTATAGATATCCGCTAACGTGTATGAACGAAGGAGCACGAGTTATTGTTCTTTGTGGTTAGCGTATAGCACCTGGGAGACTATTCCATTTGTTAACTTGCGTCACTTATCTAGATTAAAATCTCCCCGATCAAATAGATGTCTTGTTCTACAATCCTGTCTTTTGCTAATTCTTTATCTATTCACTTCCTCCTCGCTATCCTGTGCTAGCGATAGATGGATAGATAGATGGACAGACAGGTAAATTATATAATATATATCTCCCCGATACATGGGGACCTAGCGTAGGCGCTCCCAGAGTTACAATGAATATTAAAACCGGCTATAGGAATTGTGATTTTATTCCTGGCAGTATCTTGCCGCCCCCATGGCTGTTCAATAGGAAATATATTTTTAGGAGTAAATTGTACTCGGGCGCATCTACAAAAACCCGAGAGCATAACCTTTATGATGGAGATTTGAATTGAATCAGCACAACTACTGTAGCTTTCCGATTGTTTACCATTACATTGGAAATGCTACAAGGAGCGAGAGCTTGGTTCGCACTAGGATGGTGAATAAATCCAAATCAGAGCAGTTTCTCCTAGTTCAACGAGCTGCAGATTGGGGATGGTAAAAGACATAACTTTCACTTGTGACTCCGTAGACCTATTCTCCACTAGGCCAGTGTTCCCAACGGGCCAGGCGGGCCAGGCTTCGGTTAAGCAGGGGCCTGGCATGTCCAAATTCTTCAGTATCTAACCTAGCCCTAGCCTGGAGGCCAAGTGATGTCTTAGCCTGGCCAGTGTTCTCAACGGGGCAGTCCGTCCGTCCTGGAGGCGGATGGCGGTGGACGGCGTTCAACGGTCCCGTCCGGTCTTTTTCCATAGTCGCCCCGCGCCCTACGGCCAAGGACCATTGCCCAGCCGTCCCCCACAGGAAATGTTTCATGTGGCCAGATAATGTCGGATTAATATATATTTCCTCCCAGCCACAGATATGAAGGAATCTGGTGATTGTAGAATCTCCCCCCTTGGATTGAATTGCAAGCACAAAGCACAGGTTGGGATAATACTACTTAATATTGGAGTATGAGACTGTTAAATATAAGGAGATAAAGCTTGAAAGGTTCACAACTAGTATTGAAAAGCGATTGATAGATTAACAAAATAAAAAGAGAAAGCAATTTCAAATGACAGAAGATGAGCGAAGACCTAAGGAATACAGTTCTAGGGCTTTAAGGGTACTTTCCATTTGATTTACAGCAGAGTTGATTCCACTGTACACTATACCACTATCTGCCCAAGATTTTAAACACTCTAATGCTTCTATAACATCATCTCCAAGCCTGTTTCAGCGATCAGTAAGCAGTAACTTAAAACTATAGGTAAAAGATAAATAAAGTAATTAGCACATGGAGTAATTATCCTTGACTGGTAGAATAAAATACGGAGTAGGAGGAGGTGTAAGCGGAGCAAGAGTAGAGGTGGGTATGAAGAGTACATGCTGAAGAGCCGTTCCGGGTTGGCAGTGATTGCCGGTATAGTAAAAATATCAATGGCCATGTGGGCTAAATTCCGTTGATGAATATTATTAACTTGTTCAATCCAATATTGTAATGGCCCTGAGTGCAGATCGTCTTCAATTTCCCTATCTAGATATCGATCCAGCTCATCCCTGACATCACTAATAAGTCGGTGGAGTTCTTGCTTTTTCCAATTCGGCAGCATTCCTAGTTCACATAAAGGGATTGGAGCTAGTTGATGGTATGGTGGGAGTGGTTTACGGAGATGCCATTGGTACTCGTGTCTTCAGGTAACTTTGACCACTCTCTAGCTTATACTCTATTTTTCACATCTTTTCTACCATATATTTTGCATTTTTAATCTAGTCCACCTGCTCTTCCCATTTATTTTCAAAATATTTGTACTTCATTTCTGGGTTTAAGGCAATTGCGAAAAATGAGCAGGTACGAGATCAGTCAGACTATGGTATCTAGCAAAGGTTAGCTGGTCATTCATCGCTGAAGTTAATTTAGGAAATCATGTAAACACAATTATTTGGGAGACATAATAGGCTTAAGTATTCAATACGTTCCAGGCAGTATTGACCGAGGTACGGATGTGCTCTAAGTAATGCTTACTGGACTTTTTCAGTTGACTAATCAACTTATCCATTGCTGGGAAAATGTTGTACAGTTGTTTATAGTTTTCCTTCACTTGTAAAATGAGCTGCCACTTCCTGAGTAGATGTAGGATAAACATAATTTCTTTCAAGATATCCAAAACAGTTGGTGTCAATTCGTCCAAGCGAGTTGAGTAGTATGGTGTTAGTGTGAGAGGATCTTGGTTTTCATTACACCAAAGAACTGAGGCAATATAATTCTCCAATGAATGGTGAAGTTTGAAAGCGCCATGTAGTGAGTCATAATTACC
Source organism: Tuber borchii (assembly GCA_003070745.1). Taxonomy (NCBI): domain Eukaryota; kingdom Fungi; phylum Ascomycota; class Pezizomycetes; order Pezizales; family Tuberaceae; genus Tuber; species Tuber borchii. Next base: position 55,123 of record NESQ01000481.1, read on the forward strand.
CCCCATCCGGTGCTATTTCTTTAGATAAGTTCTAGAGTCTTAGTTCCTGGGCCTAGACACAGTTTGACCTTTGCAGCAAAGCAATCACATCTCTACAGAGATCTGGAGATTTAGACAATAATATTGTGTAATTTGCCAAGAGGAACTTTACATTACGAACTCTCTAATTCTTCTACTTCCTGCTGTAGCTCTTGCCGCTATAGAATCAGTCTCAAAAGCCTCAGCATCGGTCCCCCATTGAAAAGCCTTAATGACGAGGGTGATTACATGACTAAAGCAGGGTAAGTGGCATTCGATTGGGTCAACCAATATGTCCTGCTCATGTAGCTTCCGAGTAATAAATTCCATTGCCATACTATTATTATGAGCATTATCTAAAATAAGGCTCTTGTCAATAATATTATAGGGTTTTATAATTTCAAAAAAAACAATTACCCTGATTCTGGCCATTATGTTGAACATAAATCCTCTGTATTCTAATTACTGTACTTTGTAGCTTGTAGTCTGAATCTGCCCAATGAGTAACTGTGCTCAGGAATAAATGGCGAAGTCCAGATATGGAAGGTAAAGTGAATTTTACTTTTAATGGGGGAGAATGAACGAGCTAGATCTTGTTGACTGCAGTAGAACTGTAGTATGGTAATCCAAATCTTTATTGTATTTCCAGAACTCGAAAGTGCTAATGGGATTTCAGTTTAACAAGTATTCTGTGCTATTATACCATGTTCCAATCATAATTACCAAATATATTCTCTACCTAGCGAGTAACCTCTTCCTTAGTATGGAAGGCACTAAACTTATTAAGAAATAAAGTATATACTTACATATGCTACTAGATATCTTAAGAGTATACGAAAGGAGGCTTGTTCTACTTACTGGAAGCTAATATGATTTTCCACAATACAGCCGAGGAGTAGATCGCAAAAACAGGTTACCATTAAACGCTACCTGTGGGTGAGTATTGCCAAATACAGTTTCAATCAAAACTTGCCCATACTCAAGAGCAATAGGATGATTGTTGCCAATTTTGTGCACTACACGTATATGCTCTACCATGTTTTTAGTTGCAGAATTTAAGAAAGTAATTGCAGCACCATGTGACGGACCTAATTTAAATAATTTCATTTCAAATGATTAGTATAGATAGTAGTACAAAAGAGGGATGCATGTATAGTACATCATTGGCAAGGAATTCGAGTGCCATAACATGAAAATTAAAGCTCAACTTACAGTGAGCACAAAACCATCTGGTTTTTCCATCAGGAGTTGTATACTTTGAACCCTATTTAGCAAAGTACACCCAGCTCTTCTTCATCTTATACCTTCTTTCATATATACATCTTTCTCACTGGGAGGTGTATTCCCCATTCCCAGTTGTAGTACTAACAGTAGGTGTTAAAAGGGCACTTGGGGCATGATTTAAAGCACTACTCAGACTAGTACAATGGCTTCCGCTATTACCACTAGGACTGTGATAAATTGGAATTGTGTGACGGAAAGCAGGATTTGTAAGATTGGAAATAACATCAATTTCATGATTCCAAAATCATTTTTGGAATGTAGTATCAGTATTCTCATTGCTTATTTTCTGGAAAGTAGTCAGCCTAATAGAGAAGTAGTAGATTTAGAAAATCAATATAATATAGGATATCAGGTAGAAGGACTGGCAATTCGCACGAACCATCTCCTCCGGACACCCGGCGATTGATATCTCAATACTACAAGAAATTATCGTCAACTTCCACCACCCGCACTCTTGGTAAGCTGCACCCCCCCACCTATGATGGATTCGGGCTTGGGCACCCATTTCCTAGTGCCCGTCCCATCCTCCTCTTCGCTTTGGCTTTGCTTTCTCGCTTAGTATTAGCATGGTCAGCAACACTCTCGCATTCATCATGATGTTACAGACGGCTGGGATCACGGTTCGCAGTAAGAGAAAAGTTTTCATCAGGCTACGGTTGATTTCTCTGCTCTCTTTGATTATGATTCGCTCGAGGCTGCCTAGTCAGTCACGCATACGTTTCCTATAGTTCCTACAATACTTGGGTGTACCTCTCCTCTTCTCCGCTTGGTCTTGTCCCGTGGCTCGGTTATAGCTATGCTTCCCCTCTTTTGGCTGATATCCACCTACCACCTGGCCTTGTGCCCCCCACGGCTGCCTTGGTCACATCCTCAGTTATGCTCTATCGTGGTATTGAACTGCCTCCTCGGTCGATGCATCAGCAAAAGTTCACATTTGACCCCCATACCTCATGAGGGATAGGGGGTATGGGGGGCCAAATTATAAAAGTCAAGTTGTTGTATCTCTCGTCCATGCCCCATAACTCCGGAATAAATCCGGGGTTACGGGGCATTTTTTTTTGCGTCGGTAATTTCGTTGTCATGCAACGTTTTCTGGACGCACTTCGTCCTCTTTGAGCCGTTGCATGGTTCATTCGCGCTTGACTCTTCTACCTTAGTATATCCGGCATTACCTCTCACGCGAGGAATTGTTCCGTTATGGATTTCTGCCCCACAACTCAATCATGCTTCCCGACAGCCCAAACACGCCGTTGTCTGGTCCATTCCAGCTTTGACCTTTCCCCTATAGTTTATCCAGCATTACCTCTCGCACCACGCATTGTTCCCTTGTTGATCCAAACATCCTGTTCTGAATTTCCTATTGACAAACTCTTCGCTACTCCGAACGTCCGCAATGCACCGTTCCCCGTAGTTCTTCTGCTTTCCAAATTCTCGCTTATTTCTCCCCTTCCTCCTTGCCATTGCCCCATGACCTAATCCAGCCCCAATAATTTCTCCGTGTATACAATATCTAAGCGGACGCTATTCGTCGCTTTCGCGATGAGAACCGTCCATTATTTAATGATGCGTGGCCTTGCCCTGGCTTATTCCTTCACTGTTCTCGCCTTCCTGCCTTCTTCATGGCTTCTTGGGACTTTCCCTCGGCCCCAAGCGACTTTCCCCTGATGTCTTTTTTCACAAACTGGGTTGAAGTCTAACTCTAAGTGGCATATTCAAAATAATAATAATAATAATAATAACCTCTTTTATTTGTTTATTTTATTTAAATCTACATTAGTCCCTAATAGGACGTTACTCGTCCCCATTCAACTCCTCTTCGGGAGCCTCAACTGCCTCCCCCGCTTCGGGATCTGAATGATCGTGCTCCACCTCGCTTTCCTCATCGCCTGAAATCTGCAAATCCAAATATCCTGCGGCTTCTCTGTCCTCCAGTAGGGCACGAGACTCCTAATCCGGTATCAATCTGCCCTCCCGCAGCATTTTCTTAATACGTTTTTTTGTATCTTCAACGAGTTTATCTCGCACTCCTGGTGGCAGTCTTTGCCAGGTAGCACGCTGTCGAAGATAGACATCTAAATTTTCTATTGAGTATGATAGGCTTTACAACGGCGGATTTGAACCTTTAAACGAGTCAATACTAACTTTGTGCTGTCAGAGCGGAAAAATCTGGAGGTAGAACAAATGATCCGGAACTCCAAGCCTTCAGAGAATGATACAGACATGCCGTGGTAAGGCATATCAGGACGTCGTTAGTACGATTAAGAAATGATTTATCGGTCCTCCCTCGCATTCTCGAACCCCGGTACCACTTATGAAACAAGAGTTTTGCTATCTCTGGCGCAGAAAAGCGCTAACCACAGTCCTGTCTGGGTAAGCCTTATCTCGTCTCACCGTGGACGATCTGAGTTTACTTACTTGTTGTTTACTTGGGTGGCATGTAAACCGATCATTTTCGAGCAAATAGGCAACTCGCGCCTTTATTTCGGCCGGTGGTTTTTGCGAGAAGTCATACAGGTCCTCAATCATGTTCTTGCTCTCTGAAACTAGATGTGACCTGGCGCTAGACAGCCTCGATTTCAACTAAATGTATCTAATTAGCCGTGATCAGTCTCCAATAGGACGTTCTTCGTCAATTATAGGACTTACAAAAGTCATTGCCCGCCTTTCCATTACCCTATTTCCCCAACCTAACTTTCTAGCTGCCTTTACCCAATAACCTTCCAGAAGCGTATCGTTTTCGGCAGGCTTTACAAAGGGATTAACAAACCAGGTATGATACCAGACCATATTTGCAGCGTTCTCACAGAGTATCCTCGCCTCACCCTGCAATGTATTGCTTTTTGCCGATAGTGTGATAGGGGTCCCGATATTAGACTCTGGAAAGTCTGGATCAGCTATACTACGTCGTGAATGGGACGGCATAATTTCTTCCACTTCAGGCATATCAGGAATATAGGGTGAGAATTGTGATGAATTGTCTCTGAGATGGCCGGAATGTAATTGTGCTGCCTGCTCTTGTGATGCAAGCCCCTGCGAAGGGCCATTTAGAACCCCCTGTGAAGGGCCATTTAGAACCGGCGTTGGGGTATCCTCCGTACTCTTTCTTATAAGCATGTCAATTGAAAAAATTATGAGATTTACTTACATATCTTAACCGGCTCCTGACTCTCCGTGGAAGTGGCTGCGGGAGTGGTTCAGTAGGACGTCGTTCGTTCCATCGGCTACGTCTAGGAGGAATGTCATCATCATCGTCAACATCTGTAGGTTGCTCTTCCTCAAAATGAACTCGTCGTTGTGTTTCCGGTGCTGGCGTTGAAATATCCGCGAAGGCTACCGGAGGTCTCGACGATGATGCCTGGGCTCGGGGGGCTAGTCCTACTACTCTGGTCAAGAATGGGATATTTAAGTCTTGGGAGAGCTCACATTGGCCTCCAGAAGGTGTGACTGACCTCTGCTCGTATTTCCATTCATGATTGCGCGTTTATATGAAAGAACTAGAGGAGAAAAAGGAATTAGATGTAGAGATAAAAGCTCCGACAGGAATCGAACTCACGGCGTCGTATTGGGGACGAACAGCGTCGTATTGCGGACGAGCAAGCTTTATGTTATTGTTACTACACGGACTCCTAGCTATGACCCAAGGTCCGTGAGAATCATTGGCATGGGCTCGGACTATCCTACAGCCATTTGGCCTCCGAATGTCTCAAAGGTTACGTGCACGGATGGCTCTGAGCCGAATAGAGACTGTCTATTCGGGATTGCCGGGACAGGCTTTCATATACGGGGCTAGGATGAACATAACTTATCATTTCAAAAGATTGAATTATACATACTAGGATAGGATAAAGGATAAAAGGGACGTTTAGCGTCCCAGAAAAGCTTTCTATTGCACTCAACTAATTCTAAAAATAAAAAGACTGCTAAAAACAATAAAATCTAAGACTACCGGGTAAAATATAGGAAAGCCGGATGACAGCGCAAGTAGATTAAGACAACGATTAATAGATAGAAGCAAAGCAGAACAAGAAGCAAAAGCCCGTAAAACCAAAGAACAATTACCCAAAGGCTCAAAGAAGACGCAGCCCGGCACAAAACGAGTCCCAGAAAACCCAACAAATGGATAGAAACGAGAGCAAAACAAAGTAAGAAA